>CAKNWT010101360.1:431-14963 GCA_932066315.1 Andricus coriarius | reverse complement strand
GATTGTATTTTCTGAGGTCATTCGCATGGTACGGGCCGATCTCTCGCTCATTTTTGATACCTTGCAAACCATATTTGCTCTTGGAGATTTGCTTCCTAATTCGGTATGGGTCCTTGTACAGATCTAAAAAAATTTGCCATAACACCGGTCGCTATGTGAAACATTACAGGCTTCTCACGTTTCGTATTCTAACGCTCCAGCAGTACAGCACGAAACCGGTTATCTTGTAGTAGGAGGGTCCGAAAGAGTCTTGCTAGTTCACGGTTGACTCTTTCCACGATGTTGGCTTGTGGGTGGCGTATCGATATTAGAATCATTTTGATTTCTTGATCATTTAAAACCTGCCTCCATTGATGACTCGTGAATTCAGTCCTCCTATCAGATAGAACCTTTTGCGGACGTCTAATGCCTTGTGAAAATCCGTCGCTGTTCTCGATGGCGATTTCACTGGTTGCCTTGCGTAGCGGATACAAGCTTGTGATCTTCGTAAACGTATCTATCATCACGAGGAGGTGCTCATATGCATATTTCGTTTTAGTTATTGATCCGATAAAATGAATGGATATGAGCTCGAGTGGCTTCCGTGACAGCAGCGGTTCTGGCATTTCTTGCGAGGCTTGCGTTGGAATCTTATTGCTTTGGCATGAATAACAGGTGGAAATTTTCTGACGCGTAAAATTTGCTATTCGTGGGTACTAAAATGACTCCCTGAGAATGCTATATGTTGTTTTAGCTCCTGGATGTCCATATGAAGCGAGGCGGTCTCAGATAAGAGCCTTTAGAGATTATTTAGATAAATATACGCGATGTGCCGTCCCGTAGAAGTGGTAGAATGTGTTGTCGATAGTTTTAAATAGCCTCTTTGCATTTGCATCCTGCTGCACCTGTTGTTTGAGTTATTGTAATTTTTTTATGCATGTGTCGTTGCAGTGGAATCCTACGAATTGATTGCTCGACTTTTCACGTCCATGCATAGTTTAATGCATTTATCACATATCTAGTTTCTCCGCGATTCTTGTTGTAGTTGTATTCTTCCTGGAATCGGCTTAACATGTCTTCCATTACATGATCTTTTTCCGGAAGATGCTCAATTTTGATATTATAATCCTATAACGCGAGATTCCAGCGCGTGAGCCGTCCATTTGTAAATTTGCACGTTTTTAGAAACGTGAGAGCTAGATGGTCCGTCTGATTGATTTTTTCGGCTCCATGCAATTATATTCGAAATTTTTGCAAAGCCCATACTATTGCAAGTAGCTCTTTTTTGGTAGTGAAATATGCGAGTCCGGGTCCTATTAACTTTCGACTTGCGAGTGAAATGATCTCTTTTTCTTTTCGATCATTCAGCTGATAAATCACGGCACCTAGTGCGTAATTACTGGCATCTGTTTCTATAGGACAAACCACCTCCCACTTTTGTTTGAGTTGCCTCAGATACCTCATGGGGCTCCCCTTTCCGTTGAATTCTGGCAAAACGTACTTGATGTTGGGCTTGACTGTCGTTTAAGAAGATTTTTTTAAATGTATTACTATTATTATTATTATAAGATATCGTCTTTTTAGTAACCTTATAAATTTAATTAAGTGTATGCTTGAAAGAATAAAGTCTCAAATGAACGACTGCGCTTTTGGCTCTCATAGCGAACAAAGCGAAAAACTAAAAACAAAAAACGCATTCGCAGTGAGGGCTAAAAACAGCATAAATTCATGTAGTTCGGCTATTGATCGTCAGACCGGAGTAAAGAACACACGTATCACTAAGTATTTCCAAATGAATCTGTTTCTTGTTACAGAGTTAGGTTTACAGTTCGACTGTCTACCTAATGGGGCTCCTATTCCTGGCGTTCCTCGTCCCGGAACTTCTTATTATCCTGAAAGGTCCAGGTCCAAATCCAGGTCAAGGTCGCCTCTTGCAAAATATTCTTCTAAAAGGCATTCTCCTGCCGGGTTTCGTCATGCGGAGCTTGGTCCTGCCGACTTTGATTCTGCATTGGTCCCTTCTTCCGCGTTTGATGCTGCCGGGTTTCATCCTGGCGAGTTACCTTCTACGGGGTTCCACCCTACGGACTTTTCTGCTGCCGGGTTTCATCGCGAGTTACCTTCTACTGGATTTCACCCTAACGAGATTCCTGCTGCCGGATTACATTGCGCCATACCTTGTTCTCCAGATCAGTCTTCTTCTTCAAGGCCTACTCCTTTAACTAGGTGCACGGTTCCACCTACCAGGCTTCCTTCTTATCACAAAAGTGGATTGGGCCTTGAACATTTCGAACATATTCGACTTACTTCCAAAACAAATTCCTGTCTGATATACGAACTTCGAAGATACAATTTTCCTGCCGATAAAAAATTACAATTGAGAGTAGGACGTAATGCCTTTATGCCCATGCCAAGCCATGAACAAATTGTTTTATCAACATACGATGCTGACGTCTTTGCAATATTGGAGAGTATGAATGTTCTTGCTGGAATATATGTACGTAACAATAAACGGGTGAAAATCAATATGGAAAGCGGCAAGGTTACGCACTTGACCGAAGACGAAATGTGTGAAACTCCAGTAGGTTCCAAACGCCCAATCAGAAAATATTTTCGAATACAGCGGATAAACGAAGTGTAAACCGTAATCATTAACATTATTCATTCCATAAAAAAATATTAAACTGAAGTATAATATTGTTTATGATACAAGGTTATATAATAAGGTCGCTAGTAACTTTTAATTAGAAATAATAATGAAGAGTTAATGTATTATAGTTCTCAAGGCTTCAATCTTTCGACAATGTCCCAGCAAGTGTGTTTCGGAAGCAAAAGAAACAAAGTCACTTCTTATTCCCTTTAGAACATACCTTAGGAGAAAAATTATGGTAGGCTTATAATAAACTATCTGTATCCGTTTTCAGGGAGTGTAACTTTTACTTATTCACGTGTTTAGTCCACGTTTTAGTCACTTTTTTATATTTAAATTGGGCACTTTTTAAAGTAAATTAGTCTTTGTTTATTTTTATCAGCAATAATTGTTTGAAAGCTTAATTGTTGAATCGACTGCTTCATGAGCTCCATATGATTCCTGCTATAATAAAAAATCTATAGAATCATAGCCTCGAACATAGCCGTCACAATTTGAATTTCGTCAACCGTGGCGAAGCGCTAGTTTCTTATAAGCCATGACTAAGACGTGATGTATAATGTGCCTAAATTGTCCCTAATCTTTATTGTCTGTTAACGTAAGTTCTGTATGATCCCAAAAAGAAATATTCTTTAATTTGAAATTGGAAACCTCAAAAATTGAACAGCTGCGAATCAAGCGCCGTCAATGCTTGAAAGTTCCGGAATTAAGTATTGAAAAGTGCATACAAATGGAAATGTGATTATTTATTTGTAAACATAAGCCTTAATTGAGTTTTTGTGTTCATGTGATATTTTCCAACGATTTATGACTTTCTTAATGAGAACAAAAAATGATTATGTTCAAAGGAAAGGATATGAAGGTATTCAAATAAAGCAACAAAAAAAAAAGAATTAACATGTTACAGGTAAATTATATAATCCGGAATTTTATGAAATCCCTCGACTTTATAAATAATGCCCACTGAAGTCCAGGCAAGGCATTTAATAATCCATATTTCGCAGTTTTCCTAGGCATTATATATGTATAAATTCCAAAAGAGACTAGGTAATGTGTGTAATGTACATTCTCCATTTCAAAAATTGCCCAAGCACTGTAGCAACCAAGTATGCAGTTTCATCCACACATAGTGGGATGCATGGAGAGATCTATGGATCTTTGGAAAATTAGATTCACAACCTGATCTGCAAATTACTGAATCATTACAAACAGCGTCACCACCCAGAGAGGTGTCTTTTAGGGCGAGGCCGTGAGCCCTTTCCTCTTTTGTATCACACTTCTGCCACTATCTCTTGCACTATAGGTATTTTGCACTATCTACGCTTCAAGTACAAATCAGCTTCAGAGTGCTTTTAGTACCTTTAAGAGGTACAGAAAAAAGATTATTTTAGACTTTAAATTGGACAAGTGTGTTAAGATTCCTCTGAAACGAGGAAAAATTACAGGCATTCCCTAGGGCTTTAAGTTCATAAAAATGAGAGTTACTAGAAGTCTTGACCCTGACGAGACCTATTTATACCAAGGCGTGCCTCGAAACCGCATTTAAGACCAAACATCCCGGTTCTACTCTATTCATTTGGGGTACTGCCATAGGCGAAGCACATTAATTCATACATTAATTCGTCCGTTTCAGGATTGTACATCCCACACGGTTTAAGTGGTTGCGGACTTTCGAATCTCCAAAATCTTCCAACCGAATTATCCTGAGTACAGCTCATATCGTCGCAATGGCAAGATATTCGCTCCTAGAAATGGTCAGGACACACGAGATAGTTGGCGAATGAGCGTTTGTTTTCAAAGCCCAATAAACGAAGCAGAGGTCAAAAGCTTCCGCCAACATCTCCTTGACGAAAAAATGCATCGAAACTTTCAAAGAAATGTAGAAGATGAGCACTCGTTCAAAGAGCTAACATTTGCTTTTGCAGATCATCCGCACTTAATTCAGGCGCAGAGGATTTCATTTTTACATACTTGGACGAATTTTACGTCAAAAAATTTCAGGCGATATATGCAGAGCGTGTCATAAGCACCCTGAGTTCCTATAACACATAATTACGGTTTTGGCTGTAGACTTGAAGCCTGAGATCATTTCCCAGGACTTTGAGTAACGAACTATATTCGTAATCAAGTAATCGGATCTAGACAAATACGACATCACAGCCAAGGAAAAGGAAAATAAATGGAGGTAATCATACCTTAGACGGGAGCTGCTTCTACTGCACTAATAATATTTGGTTAAAATAATTGTCCTTATGATCGGAGCTTTCGAAGGTGCGAGAGTATTAGTGGTTCCTAACTTTAAAGCCATATGTGCGTACCAAAAACATGTTGTGGAACTTGCGAGATGGGCGGAGGGCTGTTATCCTTTAGTCGCTCCGTGTCTTTAAGAGACACGAGAGGCTCGCTGGTAGCCCCGATAGATATAAAATCAAATAAGTGGGCTTTGGCCTCTCGCAAACGATTTAGGTTCTTCACATTGAATTATTACCTGATTATACACAAAATTTAAACGAGGGCAAGCCTGCAATTTGGTAGGAAAGAAGTTAGCGCCGTGGTCAGAACGACCACGTCAACGATTAAACAATAGGTAAAATGCCATGACTGCTTGACGATTATCCCACCTCGATTGAATTACTTCTCATTGATAAAAACGCGAGAATTTACATTAAATTTCACGAGAGATAGAGAAAAATGGACCTACCTGACAGCACCCTTCGACGTCTTCTCGATCCTCTCATTTTGATAATTAGTTTTTAAAATTGGACCACGTCCACAGAAATTCCTTTAGTGGTTTTCCGACGCGTGGACGTTTCCGAAAAGTATTATTTTTCGCAAAATTATTGATTTCTTCAGCAAAAGGCTTCATTTTTCTCAATTTTACTAATTCGAGGATCTCGCAAAACCCCGGATATTTGACAAGCTTTTATCCTTTCCTTATCAAATACTTGGGAAAACAAATACATATTAGGTCAGTGCCGTATGCAAGTGATGGAACGATAAGCGACTAGAAAGATAAGATGAGAAGGGGGCAAATAGCTAAGGTAAAGCGAATAATTAAACATGAGAAATCACCTGGTACATATGAGATTCATGAGTCTGCAAATATGCAGGGTAACGAAAGGAATGGTCATGAATAACGTGCAATCGAGCATGGGGAGGAGAGTACTGGTCAGAGTTATAGAATGAAGAGGTAGACATGTAGTAAAAAATCATTGAGAGGAGCTTACAGATAACACGGGAATGACGCCAAAGCAAACACTGTGTGTGTTATAGGTAACAGTTTCATCGAAGAGGTATAAAACAATTTAAAAAGAAAAAGGTAAATGATAGCAATTTATGTGGCAAACTAAGTAGGATGTCGGTCCAAGCTGATGAGAGGGGTAAGTCAAGGTCTGAGGCAACTTTTATTTATTCTAATAATGTTAGATCTAGAAGCAGAAATAAAATAAAAAGGATGGGCAGGGTTTGGGATGGGCAACAAACAGATATATATGCTGGCAGCGTACGATATAGTGCTGATGGTAGAGGATGAAGAGATGGCAACCTTAGTAACAGAATTGAAGAAATATCAAGATGGGAAAAAGTTGAATCTACATATTGAAAATACACAGATTCAGAGACGGGTAGAAAAGAAGTGGAAATAAAAGATAAACGGATTCGAGGCTGAAAAGGGTAAAGTTAGAAGAAGGTAAGGAGTTTAAAGTGTTGGGAAATACATTGCAAAATGGGCATTATAAAAATAAGGGAAGAGAAAGAATAAAAACAGCGCGTCACGGCGAATAAAACAGATATTGGAAATACGAAAAAGAGGTGCTAAAAGTATTAGGGTGTGGAGCAAAGTTATGGGGAAGAAAGGAAAGGAAAGAAGAGGAGTTAATGAAAAAGTCTTTGAACGATGTGGATAAAAAGTGAGGGAGGGAAAAAGAACTAACAAGATGGGGAGAAGAATGGAGGGAGCTTCCTAGTGCTAGAGATAAAGGAGCGGAGAATATAGTAACCTATAAAGAATTGGAGAGAAGAGACAGGGAAGGAAAATTATTGGAAAGATCGCAATGATTAAGGAATTAAAATATATTAAACGGTATAAAATGGTAAACAATAAAGAAGTACCACAGTATTTAGAAATGGATTTGAGGAGGAAGAAGATGGACCAGTATAGCAAGATTCAGATTGGAAAACGAGGTAAGGGTGGGGATGTATTGGGAAAGGAAAGAAAACGTCTGCCGAAAAAATTGCGCTACATAATATAGAAGTGAGAATCTAGATATAAGAATCAATTTAAATAGTTGTAAGTGTTGGTAAATAGTAAGGATAATATTATGATATAAAATTTGTAGATTTGACAGTAGAATTTTTTCCACTGAAATCAATAATTTTCTGTACTGAATCAAGTGGTAAGCATACAAATACATAAAAAAGCATAAAAAAATGCCTGATAACATCATTTGTTTGATCCTTCTACTGAATGATGAAATATAAATATCTCAGTATGACAAGTTTAAGACATAACTGATTCATGAGATAAGGAACATCATATATTTTTTAAGATGTAATAAAGCATCAGAATAATCATTACTTAAACTGTTATTTAAATTCTGCAAAAATACAGCAATTAGTTTCTCCTCGGTTGGAAACATGAAGATCCTTGCTATCCTGGCCGTATGGTTTGCCGTTATTTTTTATTATATTGGTAAATATCATAAAATAATACTATATATATATGTATATTGAAAAAAATGTTAGGGTTTCGAAAAAAAGAATTTTTGATTCCGTACAATATTTAAAGATTTTTTAAAATATGTTGAAACATATCGACATCCGTTCAAATCCTTCAAAGAAGAATTATATTTTTTTATACCTTTTCCGACACCTTCAGAAAGATGTCCACAAACTTTTTTAGTTTATGATTATTTTAGAATCACAAGCTCGAAGAGTTTATAATTTATGATATAAGATACGAATTAGGTCCTAATTTATTTCGTCAGAAACTGTAATGTTGATCAGTGTTATATTAAATGGAATCTAGAAAGTTTGCATATTGATAAGGAATTCTTGCAAAGCCAAATACTTAGTGATTGCACCTCAGCATAACTTTGTTAGATGAATATCTAGCACTGTGTTTCGCGAACTTTTGATTAATTTATTATTATTCCAGAATTTGAGCTTTTTGTTGAAAAAATTCAATTCACGAATGAAAAGAGATATGTGGACGGTAATTTCGTTATGGTACCAAAAGGTGAAATTCAAGCACTTGTCAATACGTTCAACAGTGCAGAAGCATTTTTACACTTTATGAAAAAAACCAAGTGATTTGACAATCAGGAATAAACATTTAGAGAAATTAAAATCACCTCACAATTGAATAGCTATGTATTAGCTTTGATAGAAAGCCCAATTGAAGAGAAAATAAATGAAATCTACAATAGTTCAAGCAAACAAAAAAGGTTAGAAAATTATAGAAAACTCGGTTTCGTTCCGGATCCGGGACGTTACTTCGGCCCACTTTTTCCACTATAAATTGAAACGCCCTCTATGTTGGGACTGAGAATCAACATACTTAGGAATTGTTCATTTTACAACCAATTCTTATTTGACTCTAAAAGCTTGAGAACATTTTTGAGGGTCAGAATATTGTTTCATTTTTTTGTTGGAGTATACAAATTAAAGTTTTTAATTAATTTTTGCGAATAACGCATTCACCGTGCAGGCTCAAGTAATGGAAACTGAATTAGAGTTTGACTTTTAGTGTTTATAACCATTAGTTTTACCTGATGTTCAGGCCGAAGTAAGGAACAGGCGTTACAGCGATGTTTTCTTTTTGCAGAGTTAAGTTCACAGTATGATTGTTTACCTAATGGCGCTCCTATTCCTGGTGTTCGCCGCTCTGCAACTTCTCATTCTCCTGAAAGGATCAGGTCTAGGTCTCCTCCTGCCAGGCCTCCTCCTGCCAGGCCTCCTCCTGCCAGGCCACCTTCTGCCAGGCCTCCTCCTGCCAGGTATTCTCCTGCCGAGCTTGATCCTGCTGGATTTCATCATGCCGGGCTTCCTCCTGCCGAGTATGATCCTGCATGGTTTCCTCCTTCCGAGTTTGATCTTGCCGGGCTTCATCATGCTATGCCTTATTCTCCAGACGGCTCTTCTCCTTCAGTTTCTTCTCCTCGTGCGAAGTGCGAAGTTCCACCTACAAGGCTTCCTTCGCGTCACAAAGGAGGATATGGACTTGAACATCTTGAATTTATTCGACTTACTTCCAAAACTAATCCGAGCCGAATATTTCAACTTCGAAGATATACTTTTCCAGCCGATAAAGATATTAAATTGAAAGTAGGACATCATTTATATGAGCCTAAGCTAAACCAAGAAAATATTGTTATATCAACATCCGATGGTGACGTCTTTGGTATATTGGAGAGTGCTAATGCTCTTGCTGGAATATACACAGGTCGTAGTAATAAACGGGCAAAAATAAATATCGAAAGTGGCATGGTCACCTTATTGTCCCAAGAAGAAATTGATGAAACTCCAGTAGGTACCCAACGTCCAATTACAAAACAGTTTCGAATAAAGCGTGTAAGGAAACCGTAAACCGCAATCTTTGACCTTATTTATTCAACAAAAAATGTATTTCTAAACTATAATGTGGAAAGTAAATTGTAATTAGGGATGGTAATAAAAAAAGGTTAATGTATTACAAAAGAATCTCTCTTTTCATCCTCTTACAAACAGCTTTCAGAAGAACAATTATCCTGTGAGTTTTTCCTTATTAATTTTTAAGTTCCTTTTAATTTTGAAAACATATGAGTTTGTATCTGGGATTCGTATTAATTTCATCGAACCCACGTTCGGTCTTCTTTTCAATTTAAATAGGTAACTTTTTTCAACTAAATTAGTCTGCTTATTCTTTGTTTCTTTTCAACAGCAGTAAATATTTCAAAGGTTGATCGTTCAGTTTACTGCTTTATCAGTTCAATATGATTCCAGAAATACTAAAGAATCTATTGTAAAATGGCCATCACAATTTTCAAACTACAGTTTCGCAAACCATGCTTAAAACGTGATGTAAAAAGTACCTGAATTGTAAACCAAAAATGACTATATAGTTATTAAAGCATCTCTGTACGAACATTTCTTTAACATATGTATACATATTAAAGATTGGGTAGTCTAACCTGTGCCTAATTTTTCGAGCTTCAATTGAAAATTTTAATTTTTTCAATCTTTTGATTGACGAATATTATTCCATATATAAGTTGAAAAGTTAAAATTTAACGAGCGTCAACATTTATTAACGATAAAAAATCTTTAAAAACTGTAAGTGATCTAGTACTATCAAAAATTATTTTAAAAATTATTAAAGAAACAAATAATGTTGCCCATAGTGTTGCTCATAGTGATTGCTTTTACATCAACATGACTCAAACAAAATATCTCACAAGGGCAAGCTGGTTTTTTCCTATCGAGTTTCCTGCTGGCGGGTTACATCGCGCCATACCTTGTTCTCCAGATAAATCTTCTTCTTCAAGGCCTACTCCTGCAGCCAGGTACGCGGTTCCACCTACCAGGCTTCCTTCTGATCACAAAGGTGGACTTGGACTTGAAAATTTTGAATATATCCGTCTTACTTCAAGAAGAAATCCGCATATGATATTCGAACTTCGAAGATACGCAATTCCTGCCGATAAAAAATTGCAATTCAGAGTAGAAAATAATACCTTTGACTTCATGCCAACCCATGAACAAATTGTTTTGTCAACATCCGATGGTGACGTCTTCGCAATATTGAAGAGTACGAATGTTCTTGCTGGAATATATGGTAAACAAAGGTCCCGGGTGAAAATCAACATCGAAAGCGGCCGGGTTACGTTCTTGAACGAAAAAGAAATTCTTGAAACTCCAGTAGGTCCCAAACGCCCAATCCAAAACTATTATCATGTACAGCGGATAAATGAAGTGTGAACCAAAATCATTTACATTATCCATTTCATGAAAGAAAGATTAACATAAAGTGTAATAATGTCTATGATCCGAAGTTAGATCAAAATGTTGCAAGTAACTTGTAATTAGTAACAATAATAAAAATGTAATGTATTATAGTTCTCAAGGCTTCAGTCTTTTGAAATTGTAGAAGCCAGTCTTTTTCGAAAGCAAACGAAAAATAGTCACTTCTTAATAATAATTTATCTGTATCGGTTTTCAGTGAGTGTAACATTTTCTCAGTTACCTTTTTAGGTCCTTTTGCATTTTAGAAATATATGTATTCATACCTGGAAGCTTTATGAATTTCACAGAACTCTTTTGGATCCATTTGAGTTGAAAAGAAGTACAATCAAAGTATGATAGTCAAGACTATTAAAATGGGTAAGGGAAATCGACCTGAAAAGATAGAATTAATTATAGCATAAATAAAAATAAATGTTAAAGAGCACATGCAAGAAACAAGATAGTAAAGGAAGGGGGGGATCGATTGGATGAGGAATGTAAAGAGAAGAAGAAGGAAGTGAGAAAGAAATAAGGAAAGTGGAGAAGAGGGAAAGTTGCGAAGAACATATTAGCAGAAAGATGTGTACTAACATGTGTGATAAAAAAAAAGGAAAAAATAAAAGGTTTGCAGAAGAGGAAGAAAACTATAATGCGACAGAACAGATTCGAAAGGAAGAAAATAGAGTGTGAAAGGAAAGGAAAAAAGGGAACGAGGATATTAAAAAGGAAGAATGGACAAATTATTTTATAGCTTTGCTAGAAAGGATAGTGAAGAAAGTGATGAAAGTAGGGTGAGGTTAAAGTGAAGGAGAGGAGACAAAGGTCGTAACAAGGGAAGAAATAGTCAAGGTTTTAAGAATAATGGAAGATAGGAGGGCACTTGGTACGAAGATGACGTTCTGAAATCTGAGAAGAAGGTGTAAAACGATAGTAAAAAAAAAGCAAAGAGGAGGAAGTTAAAGATGATAGAGGAGTTATGCTAATAGAAACATTGTATATGTTATATCTAACTGTTTTATTTGAGAGCATGTATGGTGGTCTTGGGTTATGGATTGGAAATATGGGGTTGGAAGGAAAGGAAAGAGATTGAGAGCTAACAAGAAAGGTATATAAGGTGGAGTTAGCGAGTAAGTATTTGAAGGAGGTAGAAGAAAGTAGAGCAAGGGCGATATAACTAACAGTATGAGAAGAAGAAAGATGGAAGTTCTTTAGTGCTAGAAATATAGGATAAGGGAATAGAGTAAGCTAGAAATAATTGTAGAGAAGGGACACGGAAGGACAATTAATGGGAAGATGGGAATGATGAAGGAATTAAAATATGATAAATGTTATAAAATGATAAAAAAGAAAGAAGTACCAAAGTATTTTAAAAAAGTATGGTGTAAGAGAAGATAGACCAGAATGGCAAGATTCAGACTGGGAAACGTGGTAAGGGAGGAAATGTATTGGGAAACATGGGAGCATATATAGGTAGGACTTAGGAGAGAAATGGACAATAAAAAGAAGCTGGCAAGAGAATAGGGTAAAGATTTTAGAGGAGGATGGAATGTGCCAGGTGTCGATGCAGGAGTTGGAGGGGGCTGGAGGGGCGATTGAGAAGGGATAAATAGCGATATATAATATAGAAGTAAGGATCTAGATATAACAATTAATGTAAATAGTTGTAAATGTTTGTAAATAGTAAGGGTAAGATAATAATATAAAATTTGTAGATGATCTTGTAAGAAACGGAGGCAATGCAGGCCCTTAGGGGACAATTCATAAATAATGGAGAAGAATCAAAGACGAAGGAAGCTGGCAAACTGAAAACTGAAGTAGTCTTAAATTATGATCTTTAAACTAATGAAGAATTAATTCTTTTGAAATTAAAACAATCGAGACTTTTTCACAAAAATAAATCATTTGTTTTACTGAATCACTTTGGACTTCACATATCTTTTCTTCTGTAATTTCCATTACCCTACGAATAAGTATTTTTGAGTATACTTTACTTACGGCACTTAGTAAGCTGATACCTCTGCAATTATTGCAGTTAGGTATGTACTCGCCACCGTATTTAAGCATTTCAGCATTAATACTGTCTACGCCAGCAGCCTTGCCATTTTTTAAATTCTGAATTATATCTATAACCTCAGTGACGCAGACATTT
The DNA here is from genome assembly GCA_932066315.1 of Andricus coriarius. Classification (NCBI taxonomy): domain Eukaryota; kingdom Metazoa; phylum Arthropoda; class Insecta; order Hymenoptera; family Cynipidae; genus Andricus; species Andricus coriarius. Next base: position 2,205 of record CAKNWT010101360.1, on the reverse strand, counting down.
TTAATCGGGTTTTCTAATGTATTATTTTCTACCTCGCAGCTCTGTTGTCCTATATCTTCACCTCCTACTATCCCGTCTGTATCATATAGTATTTCACCTTTGTCGTTTCTCATGCTCACAAACTCTGTATATTTAGTTTTGCTTATCTCTTTGAATATTAGTTTCATGGTTCCTTGGAAGTCATTTTCTAATTTCTTCTCTTTTCTCTTCCCATTCTATCATTGCTTTCCTTGACTAGTCGTTTAACTTTCTTATTTTTTTGTCTGTAATCATTTTTAAGTCTACTTCTCTCCTCGTCGCTAAGACTTCTGATGTTTAAGGTTCTCTTGTGCGCTTCTTTTTTTCTTGTTGGGCTGCCTTAATTTCATCATTCCACCAAGCATCACCAGATTTTCTTGCTACTACCGCCGTACCACATACTTCAATCGCAGTTTGAACAATGATAAAGACTGGTGACCTTCTCAGCATAAAACATCAACCAATTGCGACTCTCGGTCTCCTTTCCTTGCCCCACCCCCCTCCAGCCTGTAACAGAAGTTTTGGTGAGACTGAAGTTACAACAATGACTCTCCACCGTACGATGAATCACTTATTGACTCGGACAAACAATAAAAAAGCCTCTGAATGGACTGAAACTTTTATTGACGAAATGCATACACACGGTAAACGTAAAGGTCGAGTTTCAGGCAATGAATGGAGACTGGTTGTTTGGAATGCTAGAGGAGTGCGTGATCTTAAGGTAAGAGAACTTCGAGAAACTATGCACGTAAGAAAACTAGATATTTTATGTGTACATGAGACGAAAAAAACAGGTCGCGAATGTATAAACATAGAAAATGGGATATTGAAAGGAGGTTTTGAAATCTGGTCAGGAGTAGATAGCGAATCTCATGGTAGTCAAGGGGTCGGTTTAATTATGAATGAAAAAGCAAGACAGCATCTCAAAGATCATGATTTTGTATCTCTCAGACTGTTGTGCGCTAGAATGAAGGTAGGAATCAGAAGATTATTCATCGTAGCGTGCTATGCCCCAGTTGATAGTGACCCAAGGGAAGTCAAAGACGCCTTCTGGGACACTTTAATTGATACAATTAGTATTTGCGATCAAGGTGAAAGGATAATTTTGCTAGGAGATATGAACGAATGGGTCGGTGTCCAAAGTCAAGATACAGATACAGATAGGGTACTAGGTAAATATGGGGATCCAAGAAAAAATTATAATGGGGAAAAGTTAGTTAGCCTTTGTTTAGAAAAGGGCCTATTTATTACAAATACTTGGTTTCGACATAAAATGATCCACACGTACACCTGTAGTAAAGGAAATAACCGCAGAATTATAGACTTCGTTATTGCGGATGAAAGGCTAGAGAACTAGTTAAAGATACAAGAGTCATGAGGGGTTCCGAATGCAATACTGATCACTACCTTTTAGTCTCAAAAATAAACTTGGGGCGTGGATAGAGAAGAAAGAAAACAAATAAAACGAAACAAACGCGAATCAGGATTCATAATTTACAAAAACCGGAAGTGAGATTAGATTTTCAGAATAAGATAAATGAACGCATAAATGAGGCAATTTGGGATGGGTTTAGAACTGATAAAGATGCTATTTTGATCCTATCATTTGCAGTTATTTTATATTCTATTGGTAAATATTATAATATAATATCACATCTATGTATATGTTTAAAAAAAATGTTAGGGTTCCGCGAATAGGAATTTTTTCCACACCTTCAGATAGATGTCCACAATCTTTGGTATTTTATGATTATCT
>CAKNWT010101349.1:726-11387 GCA_932066315.1 Andricus coriarius | reverse complement strand
TAATCGTTTAAACAATTCATTATTATTGTTAAGAATATTCAATTTTAGTAATGCTGGACAATTGCGGCTTTTTCTGAAATTCTTAACTTTTTGCCCACTTTTTACTTAGTCAAGTTAACAAAAATAGTTCTTTAAACAATTTATTATTCTTTATAAATATCTTCTCTGAGATCAATGCTAGAAAGTTGCAGTTTTTCTGAAAAGTTTAAGTTTGCTTCGTATTTTTAGTTATGAACAAATAAAAAATTTACATTAGAGAGAATCATATTTTAAACAATCTTCTTCTTTTTTGTGAATAAAAGAGCAAATTATTACCTCACTAACACTGAAACGTGGACTAGAACTTTACAATTTTTTGGAGAAAGCAAAACTATCTGGCATTATTCAAATTGAATATTATTAACAATAACAATGAATTGTTTGAAAAATTATTTTCGTTAGAGTTTATTAACTATTACCTCACTTTAATTGAAAATTTGACCAAAAGTAAAAAAATTTCGAAAAAACCGCGACTTTCTATCTCTATTCTAAGAGAATATTGGTGTAAAAATAATAAATTATTCAAACAATTTATGCGAATATTTAAGAAGTATCATTTTATTCGTATTCTGTAGCTAATTGTAAAGAGAAATGGACCAAATTCAACTCGATACACCTAATCTTGAGTTTTTTAAATACAATTTACAAAAACGTCTTTTTTCTAATGGGAAATACGTGTTCTCTAATATAATTTGAAAAAAATGGATTTATTTTTGTGTATATGCAAACAAATTTTTAGGCAATAAGCATACGAATTCAACAACAACAAAATTTGGACCACCCTAGTGCTTATCGAACTCGCCAAGTTTAGATCCGTTTTCCTCGAAAAACGATTTTTCGAAGTTCCACCATCAAAAATGCCCCGGCAACTCGTTTTCCAACATAGAGTGTTCGTTTTAGTCCTAAAATTTCGATAATTTATCCGGCTTCATGCCCCTATACGAGTATATCGTACGTAACTCTATACCGAACATAAGGATCTTTTACATACGGACGCCCACGTGTAAGCATATTCTTGCAATTTCTGTACTAGAAAGTGCCCATCGCCGCTCAAAATTCAATTTTCAATACTTTTGGTAAAAAAATGGACAAAAATGTGTATTCTTTACTATATTTAATCAAAAAATGTCTTATTAGATGCATCGGAAAACATTAAAAATGTTACTTCAAACGTCCTTAATAAAATTTGGTAATTTATAAGCAAAAAAAAAAAGTTAAGCCATCATAACTAAAGCCTAGAGGCTCAGGAGCTTCATTTCGGGAGGACACCGGCGACTCAGCTCATCAAAAGTTTTTTTTTCTTTATTTGACATGTAATTTCAATTAAAAAAAGAATTGCACTGCTATACGGAGTTAGTCACTTTTTCGGTTTCCAGCCGACTTTGTTTCGATAGTTCTTAAGAGAGAAATGAGCTTCTTCATTTTTTAATACCCTATTTCATTTTTAGTTGTCCCTTTCAACCCGAAGGATAGTAGAAGAGGGACATTCTAGGATGTATTTAAAAAGTCAGGGGAGTGAGAGGCGGTGGAAACAAATGACCTTGGGTACTAATGGTCCCTCGTAGAGAGTTTTACCCAGTGAATCTGATTAGAGTAAAGAGTATGGATCTTACTGTGTGAGTATAATGAGAGTAAATAGTATGGATCTTATTATGGTATTATCAATCAGTTTGAGTATGTTTCTGTGATCTGTGGCTTATGATGGCTTTGTGAAGCTCTCTGACTGGGGTGATTGATAGAGAGATTAATAAGCGACATGTGTCGGAGCGGTGTTGTGAAACGAAAATGTTGCTTAAATAAGCAACACTGGAATTCTAGATTGATCTAAAATTTATATATCTCCCCATTTATACCTCATCCTACACCTTCCTTTCTCACATTTCTCGTATGAATTCCTTGATCCCTGGCAGTATAATGAGGCTCGAACCGAGTGAGTCACGCTTAGCCCAAAAGGGATTTGGGGTAATGGTATGATGATAATAATAATAATAAATTAGTATAGCAGTGAAATATAATAATAAAATTGATAATTCTTCAAATTTCAGAATAAAATTTTGCAATTTAATTAATCAGATTATTCGGCAGTGTTACATGTCTGAAAAGTGATGGAGAGTACACTCACAATTATCAATTCTATTGATTAATTTAATTAATTCTTTATTAAATAGTCTCAATCACCAAATTCTATTCTGAAATTTAAAGAATAATTATCAATTTTATTATTATATTTCACTACCATAATGATAATAATATAGAATAATGTAGAATATACTATACTAATAGTGTAAAGAAATCTTGTTTTCTACATTAAAGTGACTTTTTGATGCCTAGCGTATTTGACATTTTTTTCAATAATTTTTAAATTTAAATCACCATAAAAAGATATTGGTGAAAGTCTATCAGCATTTTGGTATTTATTTAACATGCTTTTTCAAGGAAAATAAAAAACAAATTTTTCAACATGTCAAAACCTATGAAAAAACAAGAAGTTTCTCAGATTTTTTCAGATCTTATGAGAAGAACAAACTGGTTTTCTAATGGCACGGGAAACCTGGCCTCAACCAACTTTGATCTAAAAAAAATATTACAGCAACTTTATTGCGGAATATTCTTATATTATGTGCGCGTATTTTGCATGAAGAAATAAGATGATCGTATGAGCGTTCTTTTCAAAACTTTAAATTTGTATCATAAAAACATACAATACAAAGTTTTAATTACTCATGGATTTTTAAGCATGAAAAATAGAGTAAAAAGGTTTCTACAGAAAATGTTGTAAAATTTTACATTTCAAATCTACAAAGGGTTCTATATTCCTGCAATGAAAGAGGTTATTAAAAAATAAAATCACTGGATTATGTTCCAAAGCAAGAACTGCACAATCAACAGAGGTTTTCGTATATTTGAAAAAGCCCTTTTAACAGAAAAAGTGTTTGAATCATTATTTTAGTTACCGGTTCGTCTCAGATTGTAATTGAATGATACGGGAATAACTTTCAAATGTTCAAAAATGCAAAGAAATTTGCAAAACACTAGTTTAAAATTTTTAACAGTTTTGGTATTGTTATTGTCTATTTTTTGTAAAATACTTGTAATATAAATGTCGCAGTAATAGTAACAGTCCTAATAATCGTGAAACTTGGTTTTAATTTGAATAAAAAATTGTTTAAAGATATGCTAAAAATAAAATTTAATGATAAAACCCATTTGCTTTTAGCAAAATTGGCGTCACGATTACTGTGATTAAGGTCACTACTACTGAGACGTTTACATTCTGAGATCATGAGGCAATATCCAATAAATATCATCTAACTTTCAGGATCTTTCGTTTGAAGTTGTTTGAGGCTTACCGGGATGGGTTTTGACATTATGAAATATTTGTTTGTTTTGTTATTTTGAAAAGATAAAAATAAAAGAGTCCAGAGCGTTCTTTTTCTTTCCTCTTCTTTGATTCTATTTTTTCAATTTGAATTGAGTCATTTACGAGTGTGTTGTCTAAATTTGAACATTAGATTCTTAGTTTTTTTAATTTACAAGAATTTCGCAGTTAGCCAAGATCTTTATCCATTTTTTATCAAATTTATTTACAGGTAACGTTTTAAAATTAAGGCTTACTTCCATTTGCTCTTAGGGTGGCCCAGGAAACAAAAAGTTTCAATTTTTGTTTTTTATACAACAGATTTGTTATTTATTCCAGGCTAGCCATTTCGTTTGATTTACTGGGCGTTTAAATACTTTCGAACTATTCATTAAATCATTTATTTCTGAGAATTAGGTTAAGTTAATTAAGAAACACAGTCTCTTTTCCAAAATTTAATCGCTATACATTTAACTATAATGGATCACCTAAAATCAATAGTAAATCTGATGTTGAAAAAACTAGATTTAATAAACTTTGCGAAATACCAAAAAATGAGGAAACTCATTTTTGCTCTCAGGCTTAAGACAGCAACAGCCTATTATGTCGAAGGCATTTTTGTTACAGTTGGATTTATTGAATAGTTTGCACGGGGCTGTCCCGGTATATATTATCAGTCACAAAGTCATTTTTGTAATGCAATCAAGTAATCTGATAAGAGCAGTATGCCTAATTTGACATATGGGCCAAAGCCACCTTTTTTACATCACCATTAGGCCAAATCCCTTTCGGGATAAGCGTGACTTACTCTGTTCTAGCCGGGGATCAGGGAGTTCATATGAGAAAACTGAGAAAGGTGGTATAAGAGGAGAGGGGAGTGTACATTTTTTATATTATAGTAGAATTTTCGTGTTGTTTATCTAAATAACACGTTCGTTCCGCAACACTGATCTGACCCAGGTTGCTGATCAATCTCTTTAGCAGGAACCCCTGGCGTAGAGCTTCACAATGTCATTATGTAAAGCTCTCCACTCGGGCCCATTAGTATCCAAGGCCTACCGTTTCAGGCATCTCTCGCTTCACTTCACTTTCTTTGGTCTGCATCTGGGTGCATTACCATTTACTTTCTCTGCATTTACTTGTTTCGTCAGTCGTTCTTTTTTCATTCTCCGTACATGCCCAAACCATCTCAACAAATTTCTTTCATACTTGGCAAACAGTGTCTTCTCTAGACCACATTTTTTGAGGATTCTCTCACTACTGCACTGATACAAATAATAATGTTGATTTAACCATATGATCGTTGGTTGAAAAATTACGAGTATATTTATAATATAATACGTGTACTTCAATGATAAAGAGTAGGAAATGCACTTACTGAAATGTGGTAAATACAAGTTACTTATATGTGTGGTACAAAAATGTAATATTTGTGTTGCTATTGTATGAAATGTGTAATTCTATTAAACATTTGCCTGAGGGAACTATCTCTGAAATGTTGTCGTTTAGCAATACCCTATGTATGACTGATTTACCCGACTCGCTTTGTTTAGTTTACAACAGGCGCATCTTGATCGCGCCTGCGCGTCTACTTTCGTAAGCAACAAGAATCGGATGGCCAAAACAGACATACTGTATGGCTGTATCTATACCAGCAATAAAATAGAGTTAATTTAATCATAAATATTGTTGTACCACTTATTCATTTCTATCAGTGTGACTTTGTCCATTAGTGTTTTGCCACACATATTGCGCAGGAATTTCATGCCAACTGCGTTAAGTTTACTCTTATCCTTTTCTTGGTATGTCCAGATCTCGCTACCGTACAGCACAGTGGGTATAAGTGTAGAATTAAATATCGCCATTTGAACTTTACCTGATATATTTTTACTTCTGACAATGGATTCTGCCCTGGCAGAAACCTTCCTATCCTTGTCAATACGCCTATATATCCCTCTATCGATCTTTCTGTCATTAGCAAATAGACAACCAAGATGCATGTACTTATCAACTTGTTCTGTCCTCTCATCGTGTAGGGCAATGTTGCATACTGTTTTTTGACACTTTTCTTCAAACAGCATAATTTTTGTTTCATTCACGGTAATTTTAAGACCCATGTTCTTCATGCTAGTATTCAGTCTACTTAACATTCTTTGCAAGTCTTCGATGACTCTGCCATAAAAACCTTATTATCTGCAAAGAATAACCCGGGTAAAAATGTTTGTGCTTGGGTTTTGCTTGAGTAAAGACCAATCCAAGACATTATACCATTATTGAACAAAGTCATTCTGTATGTCTAGCTCGTGAGACGGAATCATACTATTTTTGATGTCTTCAGACCCTCTGAGGGTCATCACTAATCCGCTATAAACTTGAAAAAATTTTGATATTATTTATATTCGTGGTATTTATTTAGTATGTAGTAATAAGTTTATTTGTCTGCAAGAATTATTATTCTTTGGATGACAAGTCTAAAAATGTTGTCTATTCTTTCCTATCTCCAACCGTTTACTAGATACTTCTAGAAAATGACAGTTTTAATCTTTTTACGGAAAATTGTATATGCCTGCAGTTGTTGAGACAGACAGGTTCCGAATTTTTTATTTAAAAATTAGTTAATAACAAATTACAAGTTTTATAGGCTGTACAATTTTAAACCTTAGCAGATGTAAACTGCTTGGTCCTAACCTAGCTACCTGATTCCTGGAAATGGCAGGCCCTGCCGGTGGGGTCCATAGTTTATGGAGGTCGCAGTATAATGGACAGTAAAATTTACAAACGAAAACTCTTGTAATTTTGACCCTGGGAAATTTTAAAGTCACAAATTGGTAATATAATTTTCCTTAAAAGCAATGCGGTATATTTATCAAGACAAGTCTTCGTGGTCTTGTCTTGGAACAGTTTACAGCCATAAATGCGAGAGAAGTCCGTGTATCTACAATGTCTAGCTGGTGAGACGGAACTAGACATCACGGTCCTAGAGACATATTCAAGACATCTCGAGACATATCGAAGACACTCAAGCCAAAACCAAGCACAAATATTTTTACCCGGGAACCCATGAAACTTCACTGTCTCGAGATCCACACCTTCTCGTTGACGAGGGCCATCCTTAGATACTTCTGGGGTATACCATATTCGCCAGCGTATTTAAGCATTTCAGCGTGAATGCCATCTATACCAGCAGCCTTACTATTCTTTAAGTTCTTAATTATATTCCCAACCTCAGAGAGACTAATTCTTTTAACCAGGTTTACCGACGTATCGTCTTCTATGTCGCAGTTGTGAAGCGCCATAGCTTTACCTCCCAATAATTTCATGTAAAGGTTCCAATGAACGTCTTTTGCTTCGTACACATCATATACTGTTTCCACCTTGTTATTCCTACTTCCGACTAACTCTGTACTACGCTTGTTTCTTTTCGTTACTGGACCTTGCGTCATCGCGGATATTGATGACAAAATTATGAATGATGGTTTGCATGTAGGTTAATAGCGAACCGCTATGCTGACCAGGCAAATCCTGAACCCACGTACCTTGATTAATTATTGAAAATTTAATTTTCACGTAAAATTAGCGTGATCGCGGAATCAAAGAAAGAAACTAAATCACGTGATTGGCGACATGAAGTACTTATTGGAAATATATGTGTGCCTGCCCTTAATCGGTGCCCAACCCCTGTTGACCGGGCGCAAAGGCTGTTAGTTTTGCCATTGAACTTGCGTCATGACGGATATGCAATTTTTTTCTTAAACGTAGGTCTGAGTCCCCACAACACGAATAAATATGTGTGCCTTGGAAATTATTCAACCTGGTATCATGTTGACCGGGTTTTATTGCACGCCGTCGCACAGTGGAAAAGAACAACTTTTTTGGTTCAAAATAACGTACAGCCAACAAATATTGACCTATTTGGACAAAAAAGTTGATAAGATTTCTAAGAGAGTTGTCGAGCATGCTTTTTAAATTAGGCATTCAATTTGTTTATAAATAAACGAATATGATGATAAAAAATTGCTATTTGTTCTATTTGACGTTCCTGATGCTCGTCAATAACAGGAAAATTGTTGAAATCGCCCAAGTTTGTATAAGGTAACATTAGTTGAAGATGTTTTAATATTATGTAATAAACAAAAATTTATAAACAAACTATTTGTTGAAAGAATGTTTTTTAAGATTATCTATAATTTGACGTTTTTTAAGTTACGTTGTAAGTAATTTGGATAAAAACAATATAATGATGAAGACATTTCTTCATGAGATTATTATTGTTAATATGAAAAATAAATTAAAGAAACAAATGCATTATCCGGCCATTTGTCGGCAGAAAAATTAGTTTTTTTCAATGCTAGTCCTTTCAGTTGGGAACTTCATGCCAATTTCAGCAACATTCATAATTAGTTCGCAAATTTTAAGATTTTTGTAAACACATTTAAATAACAAATGCATTATTGGGGCATCTGTCAATGGAAAAATTCTGATAAACTTAAACTGAAAGAACAGAGATTGAAAAAAACAAACTTTTTCATCGACAAAAACCCAAATAATGTATATGTTTATTAAATTTGTTTGAAGCATCATAGAATTTATCAACTAAGTATTAGTGTTAATGAAATTATCATTCAGTTTCCAATCAAAAAGACTGAAATAAAAAAAAAAATTTTTCCATCGACAGATGCCCGAATTATGCACTTGTTTATTGAATTTGTTTTTAAAGAAATATAAAATTTATCAACCCGCAATTATAAATTTTGCTGAAATTATCGTGAACTTCTCAATGAAGGAGACTGACATTGAAAACCCAATTTTTCTATCTACAGATGCCTGATTATTGCATCTGCTTAAATAAATCATAAAATTTATTAACTAATTATGAATGTTGCTGAAATTGTTATGAAGTTCCCAACTGGAAGGACTTGCATTGAAAAAAAACGAATTTATATGTTGACATATGTCCGAATGATGCATTTTTTAAATTAAATTTGTTAAAAAAAATCATAAGATTGATCAACAAATTTTAAATTTTCCTAAAATTATCATAAAAAATAATAATCTCAAGAAGAAATTTCATCATTATATTGTTTTTATCCAAATTTCTTGCAATATAACTTAAAAAACGTGAAGTAATGGAAAATCGTAGAAAACATTCTTCCAACAAATAATTTGTTTATACAACTTTTTTTTTGTTCACTATATGATATTCAAACATCTTTAGCTAAGGTTACTCTATGAATCTTAGGCAATTTCAACAATTTTCCTGTTATCGAAGAGCATCGGGAACGTCAAATAGCAGAAATGGCTATTTTTTTGGTCATATTTGTTTAGTTATAAAAAAAATTAGAAGACTAATTTAAAAATCAGGCGGAACAGCTCTCTTAGAAATCTGTTATGCTTTTAAAATAAATTTTTTTATTTAAATCCGTCAATATTTGTGGGCTGTGCGTTATTTTGAAACAAAAATTGGGTTGGGCACTGATTAAGGGCAGGCACACATATATTTCCAATGAGTACTTCATGTCGCCAATCACGTGATTTAGTGTCTTTTTTTAATTCCCCGATCACGCTAATTTGAAAGGAAAATTAATTTATCAATAATTAATTAAGGAACGTGGGTTCAGGATTTGCTTGGTCAGCATGCCGACTATCATTCCTAATTTTTTTATCACATTTCAGTGGAACTCCTAACAGTTATTTCCCGGAATATTTTACATGTACCATCTATATTTTTATTATGAACTAGTGTCACCCTGGTTGTTCTTCGTAGGTCGCGGCTCATCACTTTCAGCAGGTGTTGACTGCCACGACAAGTGTCTGACTGCCAGGAAGTTTTCCTGTCATTTTTTTCTTCGGTTTCCAGGATTCCTAGAAAGGGTTACGGTCGTTACGGCCACGGCTCGTTACGGGTCATTGTTCAAACCGAAGGGTCTGATTTTCTTCCTCTTGAATTCACAATACATTTCATTTTTTCATTTCAAACTCCAATTTACCGTGAAGGATCAGGGACGAGTCGAAGGACAAGTTCGACAAAAATGTATTGGGGCCTGTTTGAAATGATCTCTAGACAGCCACTGGTAGTCTTTGTAGTTAATTTATTTTGTCTGTAAGTCCTATTTGTTTTTCTAGTTTTTGTAAATTCTCTATCTTGACTAGCGTCTGTTTCGTCTTTTTTGTTCTCTGTTTTCTCCACCCTTGACCTAAGTTAATGTTTAAAGCTAAAAGTTAATGATCCGTTCCACATTCAGAACCTCTCATAACCCTTTTATCTCTTATTATCTCTCTCAGTCTTTCATTCGCAACAATAAAGTCAAGCATACCATGGCTATTGCCTTCGCTCCAGGTGTACCAGATGTATAAGCTTAAATCCGCTGTTTTCTCAGAGATGGCGGTAGTGAACATATTTAGCTACAATAGAAACGTTATGCTTTTTTTTGTGTGAGTTCGACACCTGGCTACATAAATCAGTGCACATATTCAGATTTTTTATACAACAACATAAATTTTTCCTTGAGTAATCATGTCTAGTTTTATGCCAGAAAAGGAGCATTTGCGGGAAGCTCTACTTTTTTGCTTCAATTCGAAGAAATCGGCTGCCGAATCACATCGAATACTTGTGAAGGCCTATGGTGACAGTGCTTTATCGGAAACAACTTGCAGAGACTGGTTTCGTCGGTTCAAGGACGGTCATTTTGACTTGAGTGACAAAAAGCGTGAAAATCGGCCCAAAAAAGTTGAGGACCATGAATTACAGGCTCTTTTGGATGAGGACGATACACAAACACAAAAAATGCTTGCCAAACAATTAGGTGTTACTCAACCGGCCATTTCCATGCGTTCACATGCCATGGGAAAGATAAAAAAAATGGGAAAATGGGTACCCCATGAATTGAACGATAGGCAGATGGAGCGACGCCAAAACACATGTGAAATCTTGCTTGCTAGACACAAAAGAAAGTCGTTTCTGCATCGTGTGGTGACTGGAGACGAAAAGTGCATTTATTTTGAGAATCCGAAACGAAGAAAATCGTGGGTCGATCCCGGACAAGCATCAACTTCTTTCTCAAGACCTAATCGCTTTGGACGCAAGACGATGCTGTGCGTTTGGTGGGATCAGCAGGGTGTCGTCTACTATGAGCTATTAAAACCTGGTGAAACTGTCGATGCTCACCGCTACCACCAACAACTAATCAAATTGCGCCGCACGGAGAAAAATGGATAGTCAAACTTGAAGTGTCAAAATTTATATGGTCAGTTTGATAATCTAAAT
>CAKNWT010101345.1:440-11317 GCA_932066315.1 Andricus coriarius | reverse complement strand
TAATAATAATAATAATAATAATAATTTTTGTTATTTTATAAGTGCATATACTTTTATTTATAATCGCTTATTCTTGAAGACATTTATATTCAAATATTGTTCACTTTATATAATCGAGGTGCAGCTTAAGATGGTAGACCTTTATCACAAAAAGGAATTCAACCCACGTGTAAATTCAGATACTGGAATTATTATCTGCACATTGTTAGCTTATTGAATGGAAATCGAAGTATTTAAGATATGACACAAATCAGCACCTTCAATCTTATATTGGATTGTATCGGAAATGCTGATTACAATTTAATTTCGCGTTATGAGCAATTGAACACGACGTGTACTTGGTAATGCTGGAGATAATATCGAGGGAATGCTATAGCTGCAGGGTCAGCAATTTCAACTAATAACCACACTGGCGAAGTACCATATGCAATACATGCATATATTCACAATCAGAACACATTTTCCTATATACCATCCAATATTGTACGCGTGCCATCAAGGAACATACATACGAGGTTCACCAACACCTACCTCCTGCTCGGTTTACTACACATCTCTGGTTTATCAAATTTACTCCAGAATCCTACACTGAGCACCATTTCTAGTAACTGTGTACAGGAAATTCTACTACGTTAAAAGCCACTGTTGTGCCACAGGACTCTGTAATTGTAGTACCAACCGCACTGTACTTATCCCAAAGCTGAGACATCAATTTGCACCCTCCAATGGAGAGTGAATTGGTTCCATATCAATCCTTTTGTGTCACAATTCTACAAAGGGGGTCGCAAATTAATTTCTCTAATTATGATAATATATCTTATAGGTCTCTGCTAACGTGATTTCGGTACCTAAATTCAACTTGAGCGAGCGAATACGACTTGCATTCTAGACGAAGTCCTTATACATTTTCCTCGAGGGGATGCTTCAGCAAACATTTCTAATTAATGTTTTCGATGCTTTTGTAAACAAAGTGTCAACATTCTGGAGATGTTCTCTTCCGAGATGATTATACCTCTGAGAAATTAATTAATTCAGAAGAAATTCAGCTTTAAAGGCTCTCCTTCAAAGTATAGCGAAATGTTTCAACATCCAATTGAATATAACGATGCAGTAATAACAGGGTAGCTGCAAAAATTCATTTTCAAAGTTCCCTGATTTTTTTCTTCAAGTTTTTTTTCCCCTGACCATTAATATTAAAAGACCAAAATTCTAATCTAATAGATTTTAATTCTAATTCTAATCTAAAAAAGAACCCTATTTAAACTGAAAAAGTGGCCAAAAGTGACTCAAAGTGATTAATGTGCATTAATAATGTGACTAGTGTTCTGAATTTACAAGAATGAGGTCGATGGAATTTATAAGGATTCCAGGTGAATTTTAACGAATTCAGGATACCTTTATAAGACTTCACAAACAATGCAAGTTAAATTCAAAAGAATGCAAATGAATTCGAAAAAATTAACCAAATTCCACTGATTTAATTAGATTTGGAGTGAATTTAGATAAATTTAAGGAAAATGAGCAGAAGTCAATGAAATTCATAAAAATTCTTGGTGAAAAAAAAATTCAAGTCACCAGAAAACAACTTTGAAAAATGGTTAAAACTCATTGAATTGAGTAAATTTGAAATGAGTTTAGAAAAAATTAAGGAAAATCAAAAGAATTTCATCAAATCTTTGAAACCCTACGATATATACTGAAATTCTGAACAATTTATTAAAATACCTTTAGAACTTTAAAAATGCATCTAAATAATCGAAACCCTCGGAAATCTTATAAAATTCCTTGGAATCTTTTAAAATGGCCTGAAACCTTATAGATCTTATGTAATCATAATTTTTTCCGACATATAAAGAAATTCTTTGCAACCACATGCAAATTTTTATAAATCTCTTAAAATAATTAAAATCCTTGGAAATACCTTGCGATTTTTCAATTTCTTGAAAGCCCCTTGGAATCTTTTAAAATACCCTAAATAATTAAAATTCCTTGAAATCCCTTCAAATTATTGAAATCAATTGAAAATTCCTCGAAATCGTTTAAAATTCCCTAAAATATTTCAAATACTTAAAAGACTTTTGAAATCCCTTGAAAGTTTTTGAATATCTTGAAAATGCCTTGGAATCTTTTAAAATATCCCAAAATAATTAAAATCCTTTCAAATCTTATTAAATTACTGAAAAAATGGTAAATTCCTTGGAATCTTTTAGAATATCCTAAAATATTTCAAATCCTTGAAAATCTTTTTAAATTCCTCGAAATTTTTTAAAGCTCTTGAAAATTATTTTGAATTTTTAAAGATACCCTACAATCCTTCAAATCCTTTGGAACCACTTTAAATTATTTGAATTTATTAAAAATACCCTAACGTATTACAAATCCTGTAAAATCTTTTGAACTCCCTTGAAAATTTCTTGGAATTTTTAAAAAGTACCATAAAATCTTTAAAATTCTGTAAAATCTTTGGAATACCTTGAAATATTTGAAAATATTTTTAATCCTTCGAAATCCCTTAATTCTAGTGAATAAATTTTTAGAAACCCATTAAAATATTTAAAAATTGCTCGAAATCACATGAAATCTGGCGATATTTCCTAAAGTCCTGCGAAATTTATTAAAACACTTTAAGAACTTTTACAATCCCTTGAAATCTTTGAAATCCTCAGAATTCTCATAAAATCCCTTGGAATCTTTTATCCTAAACCTTACAGATCCTATAAAATCATTCTATATCTTCGGAGATTCTAATAAATTCTTTGAAACCTCTTACCATTTAAAAATGCCTTGCAATCTTTTAAAATGCCCTAAAATATTTCAAACCCTTTCAAATCTTTTGAAATATTTGAGACTTTTTAAAGCCCTTGACAATTCCTTAGCATTTTTAAAAATACCCGAAGATCTTTAACAATACCCTAAAATCATTCAAATCCATTCAAATCTGTTCAAATCATTAAAATCTATTCAAAATTCCCTGGAATCTTTTAAAATACCCTAAAATATTTCAAAAGAATTCAAGAAAATTCAAAAAAAGGTATGAACCTTAATTCAATAGTGGTACTTCTTACAGAAATTCCCTGATTTTTACCAATTTTCTTGTCAAAATCCCTGACTTTCCTTGACCAACAAAACTCCCAGAATTTTCCCTGATTTCCAGGATTTCCCTGAACTGCATCCATCCTGTAATAATCAATCTATAGGAAAATCTAATTATGAAGATCACTTCCATAACGAGGATAATTTCGCAATTACTATAAAGCTTTGGGATGGTAGAAAATATTGGCATCAACAATACTAAGTCGAGTCAATGACAGCCAAGCACAATGAGTAATTTTCCTTGACACAAATGCATTGATGTTTCACATACCTCTGATTTAAATGCAGACACCTATTCCAAGCTAGCGGTTTCTCATCTCTTTTATTATCTTATTACGCTAACATCCGCTACTCGCTCTACTATATGTTTACGCATCGTACATAGCTCGTTATTCACTAATTGAAGTAACGGCTAACCAGACTCGTTGAAACGTAAAACGTCTCATAGAAATTTTCTGCGCGACTGGATACAAATTCGGCTTGTCGTAGAGAATGAGGTTCAAACCTCTTGAAGCATAGCTGAACACTCTTGTAATTAGGATTGTACGTCTTGATCAGAGTGCTTGATGCAGTGCTACCCACCTGGAATTATTTCAGCTGCCTTGAAGCCTTGTTAGTAAATTCAATTCACCCCAGAGCCTCAATCTCTTGGAAAAGAGGAAGGTTATTATAGATAGAATAAGAAAAAATGAAGAGAAGAAACCTCTGAGAACTTTTTCAAGAACTTAAAGGAAGCTTCCTCTTCAAGAATCCCCTCTCGAAATATATTTTTCCAGACAAAGGTCGTATAATGCGCTGCAATTCATTTCAAATTTCTCTGTATACACAGAAAAAAATCAGGTTTCATTTTGAACAAAAAAGCGGTGTCAAAATGCACTGAAACAAAACTGAAATATAATTGGTTCATATTGAGCAATACGAATATTGAAAGCAATTAAATTGTTTTTCAGTTTTTACGTTGATCAAGAGGGCGAACAGATCTAAAGTTCAAAATTAAATCCACAGTTTTTTCTCTGTAATTTTAATCCGTTTTCATATGCGAAGCTTTTTTGTACTTGAAAAAAGAACTTATTTTATACAAGACTTAAGTTTCTCTAATCTTAAAGGCTGCATCTTACATGAAGGAGCTTTGCATAATATTCAAGGAAACTGCAATGAACCGATTATGCTAACGTCAGATGCAGGAACACCCATTCGAATCTTGTCAAAGGTTCTCACTTCTCAAATCCATCGAGAAACTCGCTTTCTTGAAAAGGAGTCAAAACGGTTCTACCTGACAGATGATTTTAAATCCTGGTAATTTCCCGGTTTTCACGTGATCAATTGTTGATTTTTCTGAATGATTTCAGAAGATTTTTGAAGATATTTTAAGAGATTTCAGAAAATAATTATATATTATAATTCTTAGTTGTAATATCAGATAATTTTTGGCATAAGAATTGCAGTTCTGATTTGAAACCGAGAATTTTCTAAAAAAAAATATAATTCTGGATTTAAACGGAGATTTTTTTAAATTCTCTTCTTCTAAATCAGAATTAAAATTCTTGTCCAAAATTTCGGTTCCATGTCAAAACTTTACTATTCCAAGTCAAATAATAATTCTTCAGGAAAATTTCCTCCCCTAAAGTTTAAAATATAGTTCTTTATGGAAATCTTTTTCTTAAAGTGAAAATTATAAATGATCCAAGTCAAAATTAGATTTATTTGCAAAAATGCCCTGTTTTAATTCAGAATTATATTTATTTACAATATTTTCTATTATAATTCAAAAATATAGTATCCCCCTTTTTTTAAACTTGGAAGAGGGAAGTTTCTAATTGTGACGAATTTTGAATCGGAAGAGGGATTTTTTTAAATTCCCTTCAGAATCAGAATTAAGATTCCCGTTATATGTAAAAATTCCCTATTCTAAGTCAAATTATAATTCTTCACGGAAACTCCCTGTTATAAAGTAAAAATTATAATTCTTAACGTAATTCCCTGTTTGAAGCAAACCTAAAATGAAAATTATAATTACTATCGAAAATTGTTAATCCCAAAGTCAATATTATAATTCTTTAAAAATTTCTCTGTTCGAAAACCAAAATTAATTTTTTACGGGAATCCCCTATCCCTATTGTTAAAATTATATTTCTTTACTCAAATTTCCCGTTCAAAACTTAAAATTATAAGTATTTTAGAAAAAAAAATTTCTCAAAAGTCAAATTTATAATTTAGTACTGAAATCCCCTGTCCAACTCAGAATTATAATTCTTTTGGAAAATTCATTGTTACAAGTCGGAATTCTACATCTTTTGGAAAATTCCCTATTTCAAGTGAGAATTATGATTTTTCCACAAATTCCCTGTTCCATCTCAAAATTAGAGTAATAAAATATATGCAACCCACTTTCAATTTGCATATTAGTACAATCGAGAGTAATATCCCAGGCACGGAATCTTCTTCCCGGTCATTTCCGTGTTGAAGAAAAATTATCGGGAATTAAACGAAGCTTGAGGAAACTATTATTGACTCGTTTTTTTCACTACAGAAATTATAAAATGCACTTCAATAAAACAAATGTAAAAAATATTAAATAATATTCTCCTTTATAAATTATATTGGAGCACATACAATGAGTAATTATAAATTGCAACTTTTATAATCCATTACACATGTCGCAAAAATTAACCAACTTAATTAAGGGTCATCGGTCATGGATGAACACTTTTAACACTAATATTGTTGAATGCAATTTAGTGGAAATCCCGGGCGAAATTAGCAGTTGAGAAAATATCTGAAAAACCACTTTCCCCTTCCGCCTGCTGTCAATCAGGCCTGACCACATGTGTTCAGCTCTCGGATAACCTCAACGAATGGTGAAATTCTGACCAAATGCTGCCCAACGAGGGTCGAAAAAAAAACATATCAAACCCGAGACTTCGTGACCAGTCGCCGCAAGCGTGTTTAAATTGCTCTGGATACGTAATTACCAAAACGGTTGCATTTTATTGACAGACTAACCAATTGACAGTAAGAAAATTGTATTTGTACTTTAAAATATTATCTACAATTAGATGACCTTTTCTAAAATAAGCTAGAATAAGTTAGCTAGGTAGATAGTGAGATATTACTCAATTATTTAATAGAAAAACTGTTTTATGAAAATTTACGTTTTAATCAAAACAATCCAAGTAGAATTAAGGAAAGTATTATAATTTTAAAGAACAATATAAGCTATCAATGATAAAAATTAAAAAAAAGTTACGATGCTTTTTATTGAAAGAATGAATACAAACTCTTAAATAACTAATGTTACATAAACAATTGCAGGTTCGTCTACTTTTTTCATAATAGTACTTAGCTTCCTGTTCTAAAATTGTTTATATTTAACAGTGTGGACATTTTCCTTGATTTTATAAACTGTTAGAATGATTATTAAATTTTTAGATTCGTTAACTAGTGGACATACTTAAGAAAGAACAAAAGAAAAGTAATTATATCGATTTTATTACTGCATAGAAGTTCAGAAAAATTATTTTTCTGCTTGTTACGTGTTGTAAGTATTCACAAGCGAGCGCGTGCCATTGTTGGCGGAAGTTCTTCTATCCGGCCTTATACGGTTTCAGCTAGGTCAAGTTCAGTGCTCTGTATCAAATGGATTCCCACTTAAGCCAGTTATGCATATCTTATGGGTGATCGAACGCTAAGTCGGGCTCAAAGAAACCCGATCTTTTCTAAATTTAACATCTTATATGGGACAATAAATAAAAAAGAAAAAAGAAATCTGGTTCTTTCTAACAAAATTGGTAAACATTGCCAGGGATAAGGGAGGTTTTGTGACGATTTGTGACGTAGGTGTGGAGGGATTATCGCAAAGTGCGACATCACACATGGAAAATATAAATGTGAATAACATTTTTTCGAACAGCTTCAAAAAATGAAAATGATTGATTTTATTTTAAAAGTAAAGCATCTAAATACAGACTTCAAACTTTTCCCCCTATTCCCCTCTTTTCATCGTTTTTAAAAAATGTCTCTTTTTCCCCTGTTTTCAAGAAACTTCCCCTTTTTCTCTTTTTTTCGCTTGAATGCGAACTGAATTAATAGAACCCTAAACAAATTATACTATTTGGTCGAAGATTGAACTATTTTGTTGAAAATTTGTTTTTTCTTTTCGAGTTGCAAATTAGTTCTTTGAACTGAAAATTTAATTATTCTATTTTTGGTTTAAAATTTATTGGTTTTAGTTTACAATTCAACCATTATATAGCTTTTGATGGAAAATTCAACAATTTGGTAGAAAACTTAAATATTTGGTTGAAAATTCAATTATTTGGTTAAAAATGATCTTTATATTGAAGATTCAACGGGTTTTTCAGAAAATTGAACAATTTTGTTAAAAAGTCATTCTTTTTGGTTTGAAAATTCCTATATTACAGTTAAAAATATTAACCGGTTTGTAGACAATTAATCTTTTGACTTGGAAATTCAAAATGTTTGGTAGAAAATTTAACTATTTGGATGAAAATTAAACTATTTGGTTAAAAGTAAAATTTTTTTTTTAAATACATATTTTTTAGTTGAAAAATCCACTGTTTTCAAAAGAATTCACCTGTTTGGTTTTGAAAATTTAACAATTTGGTTGACATTTTTTTCTCTCTTGACTGAAAAATCCTTCCTGGGTGACAATTCGTGTTTTTTGGTAGAAATTTGATATTTTTTGGTTAAAAATGCAATTGTTGGAATAAAAAATAATTCTTTTCTGGTTAAGGATTCAACTATTTTGTTGAAAATTCATCTTTTTTGGTTGAATTTAACTGTGTTTTTTGCATTGAAATTAAATTTTGATAGTTGTTGTAATATTAACTATTAAATTTTTCGTCGAGAATTCATAATTTTTATTAAATTAGATTGTGTTTGATGGAAAATAATCATCGTTTCTCGGTTAAAATATCAACTATTATATTTTCGTTAAGAATTAATCTTTTTTCATTGAAAATTCAACTAGTCGGTCCAAAGTTGAACTTCTTTGTGACGTTCATTTTTTTGCTGTTGAAGATTCATAATTTTAGTGGAAAACTCAACTATGTTGTTGTAAATTTCATTATTTTATTGAAAATTCAACTGTTATGTCGACACGCGTCTTCTTGGCTAAAAATTCGTCCTTTTGGATTGACAATTCAACTGTGTTCTAAAAAAATTCATCTTTTTGGCATGCTAATTCAAATATTTACTTGAAAATGAAACTGCTTTCGGTTTAAGTTCAATCTTTTTGTTTAAAAATTCTAACATTTAAAAAAATGCATCTTTGTTGATTTCAGGTTGAAAAATCAACTGTCTTTTAAAAAATTCGTCTTTTTGTCTTGAAGATTCGACTTAGAGATGTTACGGTTTGGGGTTAAAGTTAATTCTTTTTGTGTGGAAACTCCATCACTGTATTTGAAAATTCAGCATTGTGAGTTGAACATTCAACTATTTGGTTAAAAATTCGTCTCTCTTAGTTGAAAGTTCAATTATTTGGTTGAAATTGAAAATTCATCTTTTCGTGTTTTAAAGTCACATTTTTTCGAATGATTCGACTTTTAAGCTTAAAAACTTTTTAAAAACTACTTAAAAACTTAGAAAATTCATCTCTTTTGGTAGAAAATTAATGTTTTTTGTTCGAAATTTTAACTATTTTATTGAAAATGCAATATATTTCGACTTGAAATCTTAAGCATTTCATATTAAATTCAAGATTATGGTACCTATACATTTATTTATTTTTTAAAGAATTTAAATCCATTTACAAAGTATCCTTGCACATTTTGCATTCTAACTGCAGATATGCAAGACACCTAGAGGAAACTATAAAGCGACAAACTGTTTTTATATCAATCATAATCGATTCCATAGTTAACATCTCATGATTATTTTGGTGCAATTCTGTCTCATTCGAGGTAGATTTACATTGATATGATATATAATATGTTATGAAACACTTTTTATGTGCCCGGATTAAAATCATTTGTTGTATTTTCCCCGGAGGGAAACGTCAAAAATGATCGAGTTTTCCACATAAAAAAGACCAATCTAGGGAACAATGAATCGCTAGATCCTCTTGTCCGATACGCCATCCCGAAGGAATTTTGCTGGGTCATCGAGTAATTAGTCAGCCTCCCTTTCCCAGAATGCATGTGCCCGACCTCTCCATGTCGTTAACCCTCGCCCACTCGATGGGAATGTCATTACTGCGATAGAGGTCGATCCATCTGAAATCATTCCTGCACTTTTCAAGATAACTGATGATAACTCGATATCAATGATGCACTTGGAAAATTCCTGATTTGGCTGAAATAGTAACCCTCGGGACGTTATTATTCCAATCATTAACCTTTTTCATTATTTCCCCTCATTTATAGGTTTTCCCGATCTGAGTATACTCCTTCTGACTTTTATTATGAACTAAAAAAAAAAATTTGAAAAATTTGAGAAACAAGGTTGACCTTGGGTCTTCAAAGTGCCGCGGGTCGATTAATGGTAACCAAGTTCCTCATGATTTATAACGTCGATTTATCTTTCTCGGTCGCCTACCCACGTCAATGTCTCGACGAGTAAGTACCCTTATAAGACGCTCTTTGCTTGTACTAGCTGAGAGAACTTCCTTTTTCCGAGACTATTTGTCTTTCTTATGCAATAAATGCTATATATATTTCGTTATTAACTTAAAGCTGCTACTGTCAGCTTTCCCGCCACCCGGAGGTTAAGCCCATTTTTCGATTGAGAAAGTCGAATTTTAAATGTATTCAATCTCGACCATTATTTTTCTCTTCCCCAGTGAAATAAATGTACACAATATCAGAATTTACATCCCAAAATGCTCTGAAAACATGGGAAATAGGGAGATTTTTCACGAAAATTGGGGAATAATAGGAGAATACATTCTTCTTAATAAAATTAATGTAAATATACTATATTAAATTCAATATAAAACGCTTAAGATTTGAAGTCGAAAACAAAAAACAACGAATTTTCACCAAAATAGTTGTACTTTCAAGCAAAAGAGACCATTTTTCAACAAAATAGTTGAATTTTCAAACAAAAGAATTAAACTTTCAGCATAATAGTTACATTTTCAACCGAATATTTGAATTTCCAACGTACAAACACGTATCTTTAACTGAATAGTTGAATTGTCAACGAAAAAAGACAAATTATCAACCAAATAGTTAAATTTTCAAATAATACAGATTTTTAATCAAAAATAGAATAGTTTTCAGTTTAAAAAAAATTTCACAAAGAAAATGAATATTCAACAAAATAGTTGAGTTTTAAACCAGAGATGAATCTTCAACCACTGAAATAAATTTTTATCAATTCTGAACCAAGTATTTGAGTTTTCAATCCAAAATAATAATTTTCTACCAAAAAATATGAATTTTCAACTCATAACTATCTCTTTTCAGCCAAAAATGGAATAGATAAATTTTCAGTTGAGAAAATTAGCTTTCAACCAAAAGAAAACGTAAGCAAGATAGGTGAATCTTCAACTAGTACAATGCATGTTTAATAAAGTAGTTAAATCTTCAACTTTGCCAGGAAGATCATGCACAGATCAGATATTCAGCTTAAGACAGATCACAGAAAAAAGGTTAAGAGTAGGAAAGAAAGTTTTCTGTGCATTTGTTGACCTAGAAAAAGCATTTGACAAGGTAAATAGAAGTAAACTTTGGGAAGTCCTTAAAGAGTACGGAGTCCATGGATGGCTCCTACAATCAATACAAACAATATATGCAGGCAGTAAAGCGAGTGTAAGGGTTAAT
>CAKNWT010101315.1:422-18436 GCA_932066315.1 Andricus coriarius | reverse complement strand
TTTCTGAACTCTCTAAGCTGTTTTGAATTTGTTGAATTCACGATATCACTGAATTTTTAGAATGTTTTTCAATTATCTTGAAATCACTAGAATACACGTTAAATTATTTTAAATTTCTTTGACTATTTTTCATTCTGTAGAATTCACACGAATTCTACAGGAATTAAAAAAAAATTTCTTAATTCTCTTCAAATCTTTATAAAACACCATGAAATGATCTTAATTTCTGCAAATATTTTGTATTCTATGAACTCTCCTAAATTATTTTGAATTGTCTGAATTCTTTTGAATTCTGTGACACATTTTAAATTCTATAAATTCTTTTTATTACATAAATTTTTTTAAATTATCTAAATTTATTTTGAATTCTGTGAATTTTTCGGAATTCTTCTAAGTTCTTTAAATTCTTCAGAATTCTCTGAATTGTTTCGAAATTTTATAAACTCTTCAAACAACTCTGATTTCGTCGAATTCTCACGATATCACTGAATGTTTTCAAAATGTTTTTTAATTATCTTGTAATCATTAGAATACACCTTGAGTAAGTTTGAACTCCTTTTACTGAATTTTTTTAATTCGCTTGAAATATTTAGAATACAGGTTGTATTACTCTAACTTTCATCGAATATTTTGAATCCTGAAGAATTTTACAGAATTCAAAACAATTGAATGAATTCAAAATAATTCAATGCGTATTCTAAAGATATCGAAAGAATTCAGAAAACTGAAAAAGAATTCAGAAGACGATTTGAATACAAAATATTTAAGAGAATTCAAAAGAATTCAGGAGAATTCAGATAATACGAAAGAACTGTAGGAATTCAAATTAATTTAAGGTGTATTGTAAAGGTTTCAAGAGAGTTCAAAAAAACGTCAAAAGAAGTCAAAGGAGTACATGTCAATTCTAGGAATTCATTTGAATTCCACAGAATACAACATAATCGACGGAAGCTAAAATAATTCTACGTGTAATCTAAAGATTTTAAGAGAATTCAGAAAATCCAAAAAATATGAAAGAGTTTGAAGTAACTTAAAATGTATTCTAATAATTTGAAGATAATTAAAAATCATTGAAAGAATGCAGTGGTCTCGTGAGAATTAAAAAATTCAGAACAGTTCAAAGAATTCAGAAAATTTTTAAAAGAATTCAGAAAATTTCAAAAGAATTCAGATAATTGAAAAAAAGAAAATACAAATAAATTCATAGAATTCTAAATATCTCAGAGAATTAGAACTAATTCAAACATTTCAAAATTTATAAGAGAATTTAGAATAATTCAGGAGAGTTCAAAGAATACAAAGGACTTGGAGAAAGTTAGAAGAATTCATGGTGTATGGTAAAGATTTCAAGAAAATAAAAAAATAAAAAATTATTCTGAAAAATTCGTTTGAATTTTACAGGATTGAAAATATTCAAAGGAAGTTAAAATAATTCAACGGGTATTCTAAAGATTTAAAGATAATTAAAAAACATTTTAAAAAATTCAGTGATACCGTGAATTCAACAAATTCAAAACAGTTAAGAGAGTTCAGAAAATCTTTAAACAATTCAGAGAATTCAGAATAAATCAGGGAATTCAAAGAATTTGGAAGAATTCGGAAGAAATCAAAGCATAGTGGAAGAATTCATAGAATTAAGAAGAATTCAAAGAATTAGAAAGAATTTCGAAAATCCGGAAAAAATCACAAAGTGCAAATGAATTCACAAACTTCAAAGAAATTCACAGAATGCAAAAAAAATTAGAGCACTTCAAAAAATTTTAGATAATGCAAAGGAATTTGAAAGGCTTCAGAGAATTTAAAGGAGTTCAGAGAATTTAAAAGAATTCAGACAATTGAGAAGAATTCAGAGAATTCGGAAGAATTCAGAGAATAGCGGGAGGATTCAAAAGAATTCAAAGAATTAAGAAGAATTTAGAGAACTGAGCAGAATTCACAGAGTGCAAAAGAATAAAACAACTTCAAAAGCATCCACAGAATTAAAAAAAAAATGATAGTATTTCAAATTAATGTAGAGAATACAAAAGAATTCATCGAATTCAAAAGATTTCAGAGAATACAAAAGACTTGGAGAAATCCAAAATAATTTATGGTGTACTGTAAAGGCTTCAAGAGAATTGTAAAAAACTTCAAAAGAATTCAAAGCAGCACAAGTGAATTCTAAGAATCCGTTTGAATTCTACAGCATTAGAAGTACTCGAAGGAAGTTAGAATAATTCAACGTGTATTCTAAAGGAAAATATATTCGCTAAGAATCTCGTCTCTCTGTTGCCGTGTGAAGTTGCACCATTGATATTCACAACCTCCTGCAAATTAAAAATTACTCTTTTGCGCACACACCCTCATCAGTTACACACGGACTGTCGTTCATCTAACGCATGCTTCCCATTGGTTAATCTTTAATTGTCAATTACTCATTAATTATTAACTTTACAACAAATTTTTATTTTAATTTTCAACTCCATTTTTTATAAGGAATTCAAAAATATAAAAATGTGCTTTGAGTACTGGGACACCCTGTATATATTGCCGGATTATATGCCTTGCCTGTAACATATATATACAATGCAGAATGTATACACGCGTTGGGTTTATAACGGGTGCTCTACAACTTCTCGAAGCTCGATCTAGAAATGGGAGCGTATGCATAGGAATGTTAAAGTCAGGAGTGTTAGTGGTTGATTGCGTCCGGCCGAGATGATTGCTTTTCGTGGGACTATATGCACTCACATTGACGCACCAAATACCAACACCATGTGAACTCCAGTCACACGTGCTGTGCACACACGAGCCCTCGAAACACGCAATGTACATTGTATAACCGCACGAGGATAAATGTGTGTACGAGGAATCCACGGACGATTACTGCACGTGCGGGCCGACCGTATTTCAATATTCCGATAGTTTATTCGTCTGGACCGGTGACCGCCTCCTACTGGCAGAAAATCACTTCCATTTTAGTTAACGCCATCGTTTACGTTATACCCATGTACGAACGTATCTGTTCTGCCTTCTGTTTCCCTGTTATAACCAATACGACATGCATGAAACCAATGTCACTATTTTGATAACATTGTGCGAGAAATCAAATTTATATATTCTGTATAACACACTGTCGCACAGTTCGTAACTTCTTCCCTTGATTTTATGTACTCATACTTTCGTACCATTTAAAACTGTGAGTTGCAGTGACACATTGATAAAAAGTTATGGCTACACCAGACCACCTTCTTTCAGCTTTGGCCCTTTTGGTTCTGCTCCCCCTATTGGATTTCCCGCTCAAACCATCTCTTACTACCGCATCCATATACTAGTTTATTCCATCTAATCTTTGTCAATTCACAACCACTCATTTCATCTTTTCCCCTTACCCTCGCCCACCTATAGTACAATAACCCATATTCTTAGACCTTTCTAGCCTATCTACCCTCCCCTCTTTAATAAGTTCACACTGCTCCTTCTTCTTCTCGCCTTCTCACACTCATACCACACTAATCATCATCCTTATACCTTTCTACCGTGTCTACCCTCCACCTTTTTCGTCGCAACACCACTGTTCACGCTTCCTCTTAGCGCCTCACACCTACACCTTTCGTATTCTCATCCTTATACCTTTCTACCATGTCTACCCTCCACCTCTTTAGTCGCACCACCTCTGTTCTTTACTCAATTTAATTTCTCATCCATACCAGTCCTTTCTTGTTATTCCTATAATCGTTAACTCTATACCCAACACCTCCTCTAACTCACTTACCCTCATACCCCTATCATCCTTCATTTTTTTCCTTCCATCACCCACCAGCCTCCTCCCCACACCAATTTATCCTCATCATTATACCTCTGCTCAACAGTATGTACAAGCTATCAATATAATGCGCATCAATATTCCTAATATATATCATATACCCTGTATATCTTTACCTTTATACCCATTATGTATACGCCCGAATTATGTCCCAATTTGCCTCTCCTCTTAATCCCTCACCCCTATATACTTACATATGCAAACATTTTACGTCTGGCTCCTCCTTCATATCAATCCTATTCCATTGTGTCCTTCCATCCTTGGCTTCTCCTCTCTAACTACCTTCTGACCCCATCTTCCTATTAACGCTTGCATATTTTATCATATAATTCATTGAACTAATTTTATGTTTTGCCCGAAAAATCGTAAGCTGGCATTAGAACAGAGAAAAGAAGTTAAACGAAATACTAAAATAACAAATAGCGATTAGAAATTTATAAAATACCTTTCACAGAAGAAACTGAGGGTTCAGAAAAGTTGCGGCTCGAGTAAAAGTTGGTATCATTTAGAACTGAGACTGCAATAGAACTATTTTTGAAGGTTCCTTTTTAGTTCGTTGATATCCGATAGATATATTCATGTATTCATATTTTCAACTGCGCATGTGCCGAAAAGCGCGGGCATATTTGAAATTAATAAAGACTATGCATAATCATACAGATAAATATTAACAATCATTTTTTATTCTTTTTGAAAACAAATTAAATTAAATGAGAGAAGTACCTACCTTCCTAAGAAAATTTAATATTAACGTAATATTGCCAGTGTATATTATATCATTTTAAATAGTACAGCACTTTTTTGGTACATGCGCAGTTGAAAATGTCGGATTTTCAACGTAACCTTAAAAACTGTCATATTGCATGTGCACTATTTTCCTTCCAAGAATGGCTAATATCCCAGTGCAATATTATTTAATTCGAACTACAAAGTAAAATGTACACCATAAACATGTAAAATATAGTAAATTGTGAAAATATTGAATTTTAATTGAATTTTATTTTTATTTACATTTATAATGATTATTGAAAATTGAAATTAACGCTTAATTGAACTAAATTATAAAAATTTATATATTTTTTTAAAAGCTACAAAATAATTTATTTTGTTTCGCTATAAATATTTTGAAATAATTTTCAATTTTATCTTAAAATTAATTCTTCAAAATAAAAAATCATTTCAATTTTCTCAGGAATTTTTAAAGAAAAGCTTTTTTATTTTCCTGAAACCTTTCGAAACTCTTAGAAATGTCCTTTTGTTAAAACTTCAAGGATCTAAATTTTGTTTTCAATTTCTTGAAATTGTTTCAAGTTAAAACGTTTTTTGAAATGCTGCTGAAAATGAACAAATTTCCTTTAAATCTTCCAAATTCTTTTTCAGCAATTTTCGAAACCTTTTGAAGCATTTTCAATTTTCTTAATTTTATCTTAAAATTAATTCTTCAAAATTCAATATCGTATAAATTTTCCCATGAATCTTAACATAACTTTTTTATTCTCTTAAAATCTTTCAAAATTCTCAAAAACCTTTTTTCAAAATCTTCCAAATCTACATTTTCTTTCAAATTTCCTGAAATCATTCCAGGTTTTAAATTATTTTTAAAATTGCTTCAAAACTTCTCAATATCTTTTTTAAAAAGTAGAATTCTTCCTCGATTTTTTTTTCTAAATTCTGCCAAATGAAAAAATTGCCTTAAAATCTTCCAGAAACTTTTCTGACAAATTTGGAAATCTTTTAAAATGTTCAAAAATGTTTTCAATTTCATCTTAAAATAAATTTTTCAAAATAAGATTTATTTCAGTATTCCCAAGAATCTTTAAAAGAACACTTTTTTATTCTCTTGAATCCTTTCAAAACTCTTAAAAAGCATTTTTTCGAAATCTTCAAAGATTCACATTTTGTGTTTACATTTCTTGAAATTGTTTCTAGTTTTAAATTTGTCTTGAAATTTTTTCAAAATTTTTAAATATCTTTCAAACTGTTTCGAATTTTTCATTAAATTAAAAACAAAAATTACTTCAAGATCTTCCAGATTCTTTTTCGCAAATTTTGGAAATCTTTTGACATCTTTAAAAGAAAACTTTTATTCTCTTGAAGTCGTTCTAAGGTTTAAATTATTTTCGAAATTTTTTCAAAACATTTCGATATCTTTCAAAATGAGTAGCATTTTTCCTAACAAAAAATTTTAATTCGGCAAAATGAAAAAATTGCCTTAAAATCTTCCACAAACTTTTCTGACAATTTTGGAAATCTTTCGAAATGTTTTAAAATATTGTTCAATTTTATTTGGAAAAGTTTTTCATTCTCTCGAAACCTTTCATTCTTAAAAAGATTCTAAATTTTTTCTTGGAAATCTTTCAAAATCGATTTTTTTTAATTTTATGAAATCGACATTTTGTTTGAAATTTTTTGAAATCTTTGCGAAACTTCTTAATATTTCTTAAACTAACACGAATTTTTTGTAAGATGTTGTGAACGTGCAGAATTGAAAAATTTGGATTAAAAATTGTCTCCATTATTTTTCGAAATTTTAGAGAATCATTTTTAAATGTCCTCTTAAAACCAAATAAAACACCATTAAAATTTTACCAGGAATTATAAGAAAACTTTTTTGATCTCATGAAATCTTCAAAATTCGTAAGGCAAACTGTTCGGCGAAATTTTCGGCGAAATTCTCTCCATTATTCGCGTACATCACAAAAAAAAACTTGATAAAATTTCAGTCGAAAAGCCTTAAAACTTAATTCTAAACCAACAAAAAATATTAAAAAGTCTGTTTTTATAATATAAAAAGCACAAAATTTCACATTTTTGACACTCTCCCCATGCATCTGAATAATTTTCGGCCTAAAAGTACAGCCAGCGCCACCCTCGGCCGTACTCAACATTTCCGTCACTTTCATTTTAAAGTGTCACAGCCTGGTAGCGACTCAAGGCTGAAGTGAAAAAGGGTTCCATTAGAACCGTTTCAATCCATACTTTGGGTTCATTTAGAAACCATTTATTATGTTGGGTTCCTTTTCAGCAAGAGAGTTTCGTTTTTGTTGCAGCTCCTTTGGAACCAAAAATTGGTTCTGATAGAAACCCTAGTTTTTCCTGTGTTTCTGTGAACAAAAAGTGAATTTTTTAGCCCTACATGGAATTGAATCTAAATATTCCATGCATTTCGAGTAGAATGACCTCATATTATTTTATTTTATTTAAGAATTTTAAGGTTTTTAGGGAAGGAATAATAAACACAAAAAGAACGTGTCTGCGGCAAACCCTCGTATACTTATTTTGTTGTTCTATGGGTTGATGATCTCCCTTAAATGATGATTATCCTCTCCTTAGGAGTTTATTATCCTCCTGTTTATTAACTTAATAATGTATGGTATTTTACAATATTTTTGTAGATATCTTTGATTTCAAAATTTTCCAAAATGTGTGCATATGACTCAATCTAAAAAAACCACACCCTTTTCATGTTTTAAAAAATTCTAAATTTAGCAAAAAAATCTTTGCTGAATTTATAATATTTTATTATTGTTTACTAGCAAACACTGCACTCATGAAAAATTTGCCATATTTTCTTATCCAGAAGGAAAATGTTTTGAATTGTTAAGTCAAAAAAGAGAACCAAAGATATTAATCGGTTTCAATTTTTTTTCGCACTCTTTTCGGATGCTTGAATGATTCGAGTAATAAGAACACCTTCACTACACCTGACTCTATGTTCATGATTCAATTGAAATTTAATATATTAATTATTAAATTTATAGGTAATTCTTATAGGGGACATTCGTTGACTCACAAGGGTTTTCTGCCAATTTATATCAAACATTTTTTATGTGTGAGATTATTCTTCTTAAAGTATTACTATAAAGAACTCGATGATGACTTTTGTTTTTGGTAGAAAGTACTTTTTTATTTGTATGTTTGGCTGCTTAAACTTGTCAATATATTTTAATTATTAAAAAAAAATAACTTAAAATTTTGTTTCTGAAGTCGAAAATAATTTCTTTTTTACACTTTCGATGATAAAATTGCTATATTAACTTCTGCGGGCAATTTCAGATGACCCTAAAGTAATCTTCCGTTTTATAATATTATTAATAAATTTTTAACAATAAAAAATACCTGAGGAGATTTGGATCAGTGCATCACTTATCGGAAGATTCGTAATACGCGATAATCCCCCATCGACAGATAAGATACTTCATTGCTATGAAGCACCTACTCGAATTTGATCTTAATCCGTAATCCGACGTGTTTACTTAGTCTCAGCCGTCTGCTTACTCTCTCACGGTAGTTAAAGTTGGGTTGAATATAAAACAGCGGGATGACGTGAGAGTGGAGCACCAGATTTTTTTATAAAAACAAATGATAAAAATTAATATTAAATTCCGAATATTGATGTTATTTAGTCGACCACTTTAATTAATTAATTTCTGATACTAAATTGTTTTGATTACTTGGTTTAATTTTTTTTTATCCGGGCTTATGTCAATTTTTTCTTGTTTCTCAAAAAATTATTGTACCAAGTAATCGACAAAATTTACCATGAGAAAATAATAATAAATATCGAATATCTCTTTGTTCTCTTCTTTACAGTTTCAAACGTATTCAGTAATAAAAATAGGTTTGTAACCATTAAACCTATTTCATGACTAAGTACATTCATCTTAAACACAAAAATTAAATAACTCTGGCTTTAAATCATTATTGGAACGGAAATTTCTGACTATTAGCAAAAAGGCTAACTACAACTCTGATTGATGTACTAAATGACGGTGCTAATAATTTTGCACTTACTTGTTGCTACGAATAAAAAATGCATTTTAAACACATAATCATTTACTGGCTTTTCCATATTTCTAACTTCATCCAAATAGTTAAATTTTCAACTAAATGATAAGTTTTCAACCAAAAATGGAATAGTTGTATTAAAAAGTAAGAAATTTAATTTCTAACCACAACAAAACACGAATTAAAAAAAATTATTTCAATTTTTAAACAAAGTGGTGAATGTAATAAAGTGAACTTTTAAGAAAGTAGTTCAACTTTCAACGAAAATCGATCAATTTTTAACCCAATAGTTAAATCTTCAACCATAAAGATGAAGTTTCTACAAAAAAGATTATAATGCTTTACCGAAAAAGACGAATTTTGATCAAAATACATGAATTTTCAACAAAACTATTGAATTTATAAGCCGGATTGTCAAGAAAACATAGTTGAATTTTCAAAGTGAAAAAACGACTTTTCAATCAAAAAGTTAATTTTCTACCAAATAATGTTTTTTTTAATAAATATTTTAGTTTTTAACCAAAAATTTAAATTTGTAACAAAATGTTTAAATTTTTAACCAAAAAGTTTAATTTTGTATCAAAATAGTTCAATTTTCGACCAAAAATATAAATTTTTAATAAAAAGATTAATTTTCAGCCAAATATATTAATTGTCTACTTTTAATTTTTTACCAATTGTTGAATTTCTTTTCGACTAAAATTATGCTCCTTTAACAAACAAAAATTTTCATTTAAAATCAAAAACGGATGAATTCAACCAAAAAATACAAATTTTTAACAATATAGTTGGAACTTCTACCAAAACAGATTAATTTTCAATCAAACCATGGCATTTTTAATTTTCAAGAAAAAAAAATAAAGTTTCAACACAGTAGTTAAACTTGAAACAAAAGAAGTGAATAAGAAAAAAGAATTTTAAACAAGTTAGGTCAACTTAAAACCAGAAAAAATAATTTTTAAGGAAATAACTAAACTTTCAACAAAAGAAATGAATTTCATACCTAAAAAATTAATTTTCTACCAAAAAAGACGAATTCTCATCCAAAAACATGAATTTTCAATAAGATTGTTGAGTTTATGCGCCAAAAAGATAAATTATCTACAAAATAGTGGAAATTTCAATTATATGATTTTTCAATACAAAAGTTAGATTTGACCAAAAAGTTAAATTTTTAAATAAATAGTTTAATTTTTAATTACATAGTTAAATTTTCAACAAAAAATATGATTTTTCAAATAGAAATGTAAATTTTCAATCAAATACATATATTTGAAAGAAAAAAAGCTAATGTTTGACCAATTAGTTGAATTTTCTACCAAATGTTTAATTTTCTATCAAATTGTTGAATTTTTAAGTAAAAACATAAGTTTTCTGCAAGACAGTTGAATTTTCAACCCGAAAATACAAGTAAAATACAAGTAAACAAAGCGATTGAATCTTTAACCAAAAAGGATAAGTTTTTGACTAAGAAAATCAATTTTCAACCAAAGAGATGAATTTTTAATGAAATACATGAATTTTTAACTAAACTATTGAAATTTTAAAAATCTTGTATTTATTTTTTTGAGGAATTGTATAGACTTTTTAACCAAACGATGTAAATTCCGAACCAAACATATAATAAGGAAAAATAAGAATTCACAAAAAAAGTGATGAAGAGGGCAATCGGAGAATAGGGGAAAGGGCATGAAGTCTGAAATATAAAAGTGATTATCAAAATTGTTTTTTTATTGTTAAACTATACTGTTGCAGCGCCATATTTCACAAAATTCGCAAACTTTGGTCAAATTTGTCATCAAGAAACATCATAAACGCCCCTGTAACAAACCGTAATTTTTAGTTTGACCCTCTCAAATTAGTACGTAGTTTATGAAGGGCCCCTTTGAATAATGTTAGAATCGCTGACACCCCAAATAAAAATTTTTGGTTACAATATTCCCTCAACTTCAAAGTAAGTCTTAATTTTAAATAAGACCCAAGAAGAAGTAATTTAAAGTGTAAGTTACTTTACGTACTTTCTGAGTTATTCATAATTCATGTTTCATAAATTATACGAACGAGAAGTAGTAGAATTTGTAATTGGGCTGCCCATAATTTATATTCTTTGCACTTTTGCTAATTTAAAAAAATAAAAAGACAATTTTTTTTTTCTTAGTCCTGTCTTTCTTTCTGCTATGTCTGAACACATACAGCTTTTTCCACTGTGAGTTATTTTCCCAATTTAAAAGTCTTTAATTCTCGGCGTAGGATTAATATCTTTTAAGGTTGAGTACATTTGGCTTATTACCTTCTAATTATTCAAAAAAAGTATCTTCCTGTTCTCGGAAATGAGAATTAGACAAATGGAAATGAAAGCAACCGAGAGAGACGGAAATAAGATCACGTTTCCGACAAGAGGCACTTATATTCTGAAGAGCACCCGGCGCGCGACGTGCATTATGCATGCCGGTGCCTAATGTCCATCAGAATTATATCCGTAGCTTCCGGACGATCTAAATTTCCCAGGATGAAAATGGTAATTAAAATCATTTGGCAATTAGTACGGGCTTCCCTGATACCAGCAAAGTGAGCGATGCTTTTTAAAGTTTTTAATTTGTCATTTTTATTTCATTTGTCCTCAGAAACAATATATATTTCTATATTTACAGCGTCTGTGCTGTGCGGTAGCGACACCTGGACCTGCTAAGAAAATAAAAGTAAAATTAACGCAATTGGCATGACATTCCTGTGAAATATGTCCGGTAAAACGCTAATGGACAAAGTCAGTAATCAGGGGATTCTCAAATAATTCGATGTAGAGGAGACACTGCTTGACGAATATGAAGCAAATTCGTTGAAATGGTTTATGCATGTCGAGAGAATGAAAAATGAACGACTGACGAAGCAAGTATATCAATGTAAAGTAAATAGCAGCGTACCCAGAGGCGTACCGAATAATGCGTGGCTAGAATGTGTGATTGAGACCCTAATTCGAAGAGATCTAAGAAGCCATTGAAACACAAGAGATTCCATGAGAAAATGCATGGACGTGAACAAAGCTAAAGATGTATGCCAGGACATAAAAATGTAGCAAAGAATAGTTCAGAAGAAATGCATGATGAAGAGTGTGAAAAGCTCTTCGCCTGGGGCGATTGCCAGAGAGATTACTCAGCGACCTGGGTCGGGTCAGTGTCAGCCGTAAAAATTCTACGAAATCTCTAAAAATTCTTGATAATACTCGGAAATTCTTTGAAATTCCGTTAAATTTTTTGAAATCTTTTCAAAGCTCTTCAAATACTTTGAAGTCTCATAAAAGCAATAATATTTCTTTATATACCTTAAAATCCATTTAGATTTCTTTAAATCTTTGAAAGTTTCTTGAAATCACCTGAATTATTTCTAAATCATGTGAAACCCTTTAAAATCTCGCGAAATCATTGAAAACACTTCATATCTCTCAAAATCCGTCAAAATCTTTGAAAATATTTGCAAACCTCTTCATATCACTTGAAGTCTTTCGAATCTTCCAAATCTTACTTAAATCCTCTGACATCCCTCGAAATTCCTGAAAATGCTTCGGTACTACCTGAAATCCTTTAAAATCTTTTGAAATCCCGTGACTTTTTTTAAATGTCTTAAAAATTGTTTGCAATATTGTGAAATCCTCTTAAATTTCAGTATATCTTTTGACATCTTAAGGAAGTATCTAAGATCCATGTATATACTTTAGAATCTTTTGAAATCTCTGAAACGCCTTTGAAATCCCGTGAGATCATCGGAACCCCTTTACATCTCTTAAAATCCTTGAAAATACTTTAAGAACTGTACAAATCCATGAAATCGCTTGAAATTCTTTTTAGTATTAACCAATTCTTTCAAATTCAGTTAAACCCTTTGACATCTTTGAAGATCCTTCAAAATTCCATGAAATCAACGAAATTCCTTTATTTATTTCGTAAGCCGTTAAATACCTTTAAAATTTTTTGGAATCTTTGCAAAAATTTAAACTATTTTTGAATCTCCTTTACATCTGTTAAAGTCCGTTATAATTCTTCAAAATTTTTTAAGATCTTTGAAAATCTTTTGAAATCTCTTTCAATACCTTCACAGCTTCGAACTCTCACTAAGATTCCATTATATTCTTCAAAGTTCGTGAAAATACATAGGTACCACATGAAATCCTTTTAAATGCCGTGACTTTTTTAAATATCTTGAAACTTAACAACATTGTGAAATTCTCCTAAATTTCGTTAAAACTTTGGAAATCTTATCGCAATTTTTGAAATCTCTTAAGATCCCTTGAAATCCTGTAAAGTTATCAAAACCCCTTTACATCTCTTAAGATCCTTTGAAATCGTTTGAAATTGTGTGATATATTTGAAAATCTCTTAGAATCCGTTGAGAACCTTTAAAAACTGCGAAAATTTCTGAAATCGTGAGATTTATTCAAAATCTCTCTAAAGACTTTAAAATCATGGAAGTTCCTTAAAATTTCTAAAAATCGACTAAAATTCTCGAAATTCCATGAAATGTTTTGAAATCTTGCGAGATCTCGTCAAATAATAAAATTTATCAAAAGATTTTAAAATACATTAAAATTGCTTAAAATCCCTTAAACTTTTTTAAAATATTCGGAAATCCCTTAAAATCTGTTAAATCCCTCATTATCCTTTCAAATCTGTTGAAATCAGTTCAAATCTTTTAAAATCCTTTAAACTCTTTCAAATTCCTTTAAAATCCCTTTTAAATGTGCTAAAATTCCTTGAGATCTCATGAAAACCCTACAAAACCTTAGTGATATAAAATTCCGTAAAATTTTTTTGATTTTTGTAAACACTTTGTAGTCCTTTAAAATACCTTAAAATCTCCTGAAATCTTCCGAAATACTTTAAAATCACTGAAGATCTCTCAAATCCCATAAATTTTCATGGAATATCGTTAAAGGTGAACATAATTAATATTTTTTTTATATATTGAGTAAAAACTATAAAATCTTACGCAAGAAGGGAGGAGGGGTTCGTAAAACTCTTGCAAATCTTTACCATAGGGGGAGATAAGGTCTAAAATTCAAAAAATCATCCTTAAGTAATTAATGGATTAAGTAATCGCAATAAAGTGGCTGATCTAATATGGCGTTCATAGTTTTAAGATTTCGTTGGATTTGTATAAGACTTGGTATAATGGGATTTCTGAGGATGTTGACTTCGAATTTGATGTCCAAATTTGAAAACTTTACATGGCGGATCCAATATGGACGTCCACTGTTTTAGGATAATTATAGGAGGTAAAGATGCTTTCTCTTCTGAGAAAAACATTGTGAGATACATCTACCGAAAAAAATGGAACCACTATTTTTGGTTGGTCATTTCTAACCTCTTCTAAAAAGTGAATAGTAATGATTGCTCAAACCTCACATGAAGAATACTCACCAAAAGGTGAAACCTACCCGTTTTTTCTACAAAAAATGGTCAGTTAGGACATTCTTTTGATGTAGTTGTTTTGAACAATTGAATTTATTTGATTTTAACAATATTTCGCCGTCGATTATCATTTGTGGAACAGATTTAGTTTGATTCATCCTTAAGAAAAACGGCGTCATAGATATAAAACCAGAATTAAATAATTGATGATGAAATTGTTTAAAGGATGAGAATTTGCTGAATTTTGGTAATAAGTCGTTATCATATATCGATTTAGCATTCAATGTAACCAGCTTCAGACCGATAAAAATTAAACACATTAGAATCTCTGTCAAGAATTTGTTTATAGTAGCTGTTTTCAATAATTAAGTTAAATATTATTAGAATTTTTTATGGCCTATGAATGGAGCTGCAATAATATTGATCAATAGTGAGTCTGTTTCTGTTTTATTTAAAAGGAAAAAAATCTTATTGTTGAAAATGCAAAATTTGTCATTTTACTTGTTTAAATATTATTGCATACAAAAATAAATTGAATACCGCTCCGAAGAACTATGGATGCATTCATGATGGGTGTAATATTTGTTCTTATTTTATTAACATTTTTCTTCCTCATAGGTGTCAAATAAATCTGAGAGCCCACCAACAAATCAATCGATATGTTCTGCTAAAATAAACAGCTGCTTAACTTACGGTAGTCTTATATTCCAAATTGAAAATTAACTTTCCTTTATATAAACAATGTAATCTTCTTTTTCTAAACTTTCTGAGTCGCTTTTAATTGATCAAGAATGTTCATCAAAGTTCGCAATAAGTCTATCCACGCATCTCGAAAACGCGAACAATTAAATCAAGTACAATACTCTTATATTTCCAATTTAAAAAAATCCTCTTAAAACCAAAGTCGATAATTTCGTTAAGAAGTTTAAAAAGGACATTGGTAGGTTATGGTTGGTCATAAGACGTTCTTCAATTGGGCAATCGATGCATCTCGAAGAGGCGAACTAATATATCATATACATTACTGTTGTATTCCCATCACTAATAAAGTTTTTCTCATATTAACAAGGTAAACAATATATTTCTTTAATTTATATATCGGTACTGCTAGATGATAATAATTAAATTCGAAGTTTCGACCACTGTGGAGCGTTTATAAGAGATTTTTTTCGTAACTATGAAAACGGGCAATATGCGGCAATTTTTTTAAGTACACACCCTAAGCAACACATTGACCTAAATTTAACTTTGATTTTTGGAAAATCGATGTGTTACGGATATTTGGTCATTTTTTGCATTTGTTATTACCAGCAACGTAATATTTAATTAAATTCTATGTTTTTCTCAATTATTTTTGTCTACATGAATAAAAAGGTGCATAAATCGATCCTCTAAATTTTCGAGTTTGCCCGAAAAGTTATATTTTCATTTTATTTTCATACGGTCTGAATATGCAGGTCAGTTGTGCAGATGCTTTTCATTCTCTAACAAATCATCGATTGTCATGGAAATGCCCATAGTGCGATTTCCTGTACCTTCACTGACCCATCAGTTACAGTATTTGTATATGGATACATCCCTGAAAATGTGAAACCACTATTAATCAACTGTTAATAAAACCTTTCATGTATGCAATTCAGAAACTATTTTTATATTTTTAAAAATGATAAGAAAGTAGAAAATACGCGAACTCTATCAAATTCAAAAAACTTTTGCTGAAAGGGAAATCAATTGTTGATTTATTTTCTGATCAGAAATTATGAATAAACCTATAGAATGGTTAGAACAGAACGAATTGTGAAAATGCAAATTGGATGCATAATCATGAAGAACTAAAACATCAGAGAACCATTTTCTGATTCAATATTTTGAGTAAAGTTTTCAGAGTATATTTTCACAGTAAACTCCGGGATATCAAACTGCTGCATATTATTCTGATTATCAACCTAATATCAAAAAGATCGACTTTTGGGATTCGAAAATTAATGTTTACACAAATTTATGCATAGCTGTCGAGTAGCAGCTGTTATACTTTTTACTGAAAATCGTAGCAATCTTCAAATGGAATAGTTCAATTTTTAGTCGAAAAAATTATTCTTCAGCTAAAAGAACTAATTTGTAATAAAATTGTTAAATATTTAACAAAATCGATAAATTTTTGTCAATAGAGCTACTCTTTGAACCCAAGAAGACGCATTTTCAACAAAACTGCTGAATTTAAAAAAAAAGAATTAAATTTTCAGCCCGATAATAATGTTTTTAAACAAAAAAGATAAATTCCTGAGTAAAAATATAATAGCAGACTTTTCAAGCAAAAATAATAACTAGAAACACAATATAGTGAGATTTATATAACCAAAGATATGACATATCTGCCAAAACAGACAAATTTTCAAAAAAAAAGTTTTATTTTTCAACCAGACGATAATTTTATACCAGATAAAGACGAATTTTGAACAAAATACATGACATTTGAACAAAATACATGACTTTTCAGTCAAGAATTTGATTTTAAAACTGAAAAAAATTAGTTATCAATCTCAAATGATGAATCTGAGGGGAAAAAAGACTTTTTAACAAGAAAAGATACTTTATCCACCAAAAATGGAATGATTAAATTTACAGTTAAACAATAATTGTTTAAGATCAAAAAAACTTTTTTTGCAAGATTGTACGATTTTCAACCAACGAGATTCATTCTCAACTAAGATCATGAATCTTCAAAAAAATAAATAAATTATTGACAAAAAAGTTAAACCTTCAATCAATTAGTAGAATTATTTTACCAAAAAGATGAATTTCCGACCAACAAGATTAATTTTTAACAAAAAATGGAATAGTTAGATTTGAAGCTTCAGCCAAGTATTTGAAGGTTCAACCAAATACTAAAATTATAAAATAAAAAAAGTTATATTTTTAATAAAGAGTTGACTTTTCATAGATGCAAGATTTTTCTGACAAGAGAGGAAAAAATGATTACCAAATAGTTCATTTTTCGTCCAAAAATATAAATTTTCGACCAAACAGTTAAATCGTTAGTTAAAAGAATTAATTATCAAAAAAAAAGATCAATTTCAGACCAAATGGTAAATGTTCAACCAAAAGCGGATTTTGCAAACAAAAAAGATACATTTTCAACCAAAAATTGAATATATAAATTCTCACTTAAAAAATGATTCTTTAACAAAATAAACAATGTCTTAGCAAAATTGTTAAATGTTCAGCAAAAGAGATGAATTTTCAACGAAACTAATGAATCTTAATCAAATGAATTTTCAACGACAGTTCAACTTTGAACCAAGTAGTAGAATTTGTTCACCAAATAGATGAGCTATCAAACAAGAAGAATGTTCTGCAAAAAAAACTAAATTTAAACAAAATACATAAGTTTCGAATCAAATAGCAGAGTTTACAACTAAAAATATTAATTTTTAA
Organism: Andricus coriarius; assembly: GCA_932066315.1. Lineage (NCBI taxonomy): Eukaryota > Metazoa > Arthropoda > Insecta > Hymenoptera > Cynipidae > Andricus > Andricus coriarius. The sequence continues at coordinate 1,006 of CAKNWT010101315.1, read as the reverse complement.
CAAAAAAAAACATAGTTGAAGTTTAAGTTAAGAAAAATTAATTTTCAACCAAAAATATACGAATTTTGAACAACGCTGTTAAATTTTAATCCAAACTTATTTATTTTTAAGAAAGGAGTTAAACTTTTAACGAAGTAAATGAATGTTTAACCAAATACTTAAATTTTAAACCAAGAAAGTTAAATTTATAACAAAAGAGCTTAATTCTCAGACAAGAAAAATTGTTGTGTCAAAAGAGAAAAAAAATTTTACCAGGTAGTTGAATTTTCATTCAAATATATAAATTTTCAACCAAATAGTTGAACTTTGAGTTAAATAAATTAATTATCAACAAAAATCTGAATTCCAAAGGAAATACGTAAATATTTAACCGAAGGATGACTCTTCAAACCAAAAAGGCGAATTTTCCTCAAAATAGTTGAATTTTCAAGTACAAAATACGAATTTTCTTCAAAACAGTTGAATTTTCCACTAAGAAGAGTGACTTTCTAAAACGGGTTTTGAATTAAAAAAAAAGTAATTATATTTTTAACGAAGAAGGATAAATTCTCAACTAAAAGAATAATAGTGGACTACTCAAACAA
>CAKNWT010101286.1:382-10668 GCA_932066315.1 Andricus coriarius | reverse complement strand
TAGATGCTTTTATAAATACTTTTATAAATACTTCTATAAAATTGTTATAAAATTTATAATTATAAGATTTATAATTACTTTCATAAATACTTCATTTTATAATACTTGTTGCATAAATAAACGATTTGTTTTTGCAAGTTTATAGCTCACATACATCCCGGCACCCCATATATGTAACACCGTTGAATATAAGTCAATTACGAGTTTTATGTTATAAAAAAAAACATATTTTATATTTTTCTATTCAATATACAGGGTGTGCCAGACTCAAGTGTCCGGACTTTTAAAAAATAAATCTAAAATTCCTTTTCCAAAAATCAGTTGAAGTTTTAGTTTTTGAGTTATTAAATGTTCAAGCTGGACCAATCAGGAGCGCAGTACAACACTCAACGCTCAACAACACTGCGCTGGACTCACGCTCACGTACGTACGATTATTTATACCGTGCTCCTGATTGGACCAGCTTATTAATTTAATAACTCAAAAACTAAAACTTCATCTAATTTTTGGAAAAGGAATTTTCTATTTATTTTTTTAATGGTAATATAGCTGTATAAGTCCGGACACTTGAGTCTGGGACACCCTGTATAAGTGTTTAAATATCGTTGAAATGATCTTCGATACAATATACTGTTGACATTAAGATACGGTAGAGCACATGTCACGCCGAACAATTTTGTGCCATTTTGTTCGTTCCTCACCTTTGAGTATAGATATAAATAATTTTCCTGGATTTTTGACACAGGTGTTTTTACATTTAGGCACAAAATACCAATGGTAATGCTGTTTTCTTTCCGTTTTTATGAAAAAACGTGAATCGCCCGGCTTATTTACAAGCGTTCTTTTTCAAATATAAATTCGAAAAAGAGTTTTTTTGCACTATGTTGGTATTATTAGTGATTTTAGAGCATATACTTTAATATGCAAAAATAAAAAAAATAAGTGGATGACCCTATTGTCCGAACAATCGTATCATTTAGGATAGCTATGAAGATTTTATACAGTGTGTTCAGACAAGTTATTGGCCTGTAATTCTTCTACCAACCACTCCGGAATAGGCTCTTCCGACTTTAGATATGAGGTGAAAATGCGGGCCAGATGCTGGTGGGTTGAAGGAAACTTCTTCCACCAGAAAGTCTTGATACCAGCTGGTTCCGGAGCGGAATAGTTCTTCATGCCTCTTAATACGTTTTTCACCTCCCCGGTAGTGATAGGTGGGCATTCCTCCTCAGGTGTTATGAGGGCACTGCACAGCTCCTTGAAGCCATTTATATTCTTCGAGTGTTCTTTCAGTGGATGCTGGACTTCGTAGACTTCTCTCCAAAATGCCTCGATATATATGTATGTATATGAGTACATATATGTATATAAGCATCATAGCCAAGAAGAATGAAAAGACCTTATAAGGGTGTTGCGACGATTATACTCGGGATATTCTTTTAAGCGATTCGTCCTGATCATCGGTGTTCTTGGAGGTGCCAAGCATTCACTGGTTAATAACCTGAAAACCATACCTGCGTAGCAACGACATGCTTTGACACTTGCAGGAAAAATGTAGAAGTCGGTCGTCTATGGGTCGCTCCGTGTTCTCAGGGTGCACGAGACTTTTACCGGATTATCGTATTGAGTCCATCGCGGACTGTAACCGCGATTTTGCTGAGAGCGGGTGCAATTTTTCAGAATAGCATGCGCACCCGGTGAAATTCCGCGGTTGTCCTTTTGAAAAACTTTTAACTAAATATAAAAATTTTGAAAATTAATTGTTAAACTGTTGAAAATACTTATTTTGTAAAGATTTCAAAGATGTTTGAATCCGAATAATATTAAGAGTTAACTTTGATTTAAATACTATGTTGAATTTAAATTTTGATGAAAGCAAAACTAATAATACTCTTATTTTTAGATGGAGCCAATGACGTTAGGTTCGCCAGTGGGAAGTCCTGCTCAGTCTCCTACTAGCACTGGAGGTCAATCTGCATACTTACCTGGATTTCTTCTTGGAGACAATAGTGTGGTATTTACTCATATGAATACATATTTTATTTAGTATGATTTGAAATCGGTACCTCCATGCTGTACTCTCCAATCTGGGGTTAGCAGTATACTCTTTAATCTCGTTTTGTGCTGGACCGCAGCCCCACGTACGTGTAGCTGTGTGAGGTGCCAGTATGAAACGAGATTGGAGAGTTTAGATTGCTAACCTCAGATCGGAGAGTATAACATGAAGGTACCGAAATTATTATTTTATATTCAAGTTAAATTGCCCATTACTTGGCAATATTTGCCTCATTTAATTAATCTAAGTTTCAAAAAATGTCATTAGAAATGTAAAGAAAAGTTAATGCAACTTCAACTCTAAAGTGCTTACAAAATAACATCAGGTTTTCATATAAATGGGATATGGGTAATTCTCCATAGAAAGGTCACTTTTGCTTCCCCGCATAATATCTTTGTGACTATTTATTGAAATGCATGATTTGGTAAACTTAATCGTTTTAATAATACGGACCAAAAACATAAGACCAACAGACATTTTTTTTGCCCGAAAAATATATTAAACAAGCATTAAATACTTGAAAAAATCCCCTTTCCTTGTTCTCCACTTACAAATTGCTAAGTTTGAGGAGGATTTTCAAAACCAAGGATAATAAAATATAATTTTTCACTGGTGCCTTTTAAAAGTATGTCTCAAAAAATATTATTCTTTTATATAGATTTTCATTTTGTCACACTTGAAGATCAAAGAATTTTAAGTTGAAAAGTTTCCCCCTAATTTTTTTTCTGGAGCGTGTAATGACAGTATGATGAGTTTTTGACGATTTTTTGTTGTTATTTTAACCGGTATCAATGTAATTCTTTAATAAATAAGTGTAAGTATCACATCTATGTATGAATCGATGGTAACTTTTAAAAGATTTACCTTTAAACTAACATAAAACTTGTTAAACTTTAGCGTATTTTTATTATGTGTCATTAGACGCTCCAGGTAATTTGGACCCTTTTCGGGAAAATATATCAATTGTAACCTAACACATCTTTGAAGGGAGGAATAGTGAATAATTGTTCCAAAGGACTTTTTAATTTATTCTTTTAAACAAGTACAATCAATGTTTTGTTGTTGTTTGACATTATACGTCCTGTAATCGCACGTCACAGAATTCAAAGTCAGGGCTGAAACACAAGTAGGTTCACCATGTGTCTCATGATCGTTTATTGAACAAAGCATCCTAATAACATTATTCTCTTCTGAAATACTTGAAATTGTTAAGGAATTAAATATGTAATGCATTTTGTCATGTAGAAGTTCGAAGGTAAAGATTAATAATAATTTGGGGCCTCGCTCCATGACTTTGATCCGGCTCTGAGCTGTCAGTTTCGACTACGTGTATTTGAGTGTATTTGTGTGATGGAGTCTGTTTATTTAGTAAGATGCCGCCATTTCAGTATTGTTCAACTGAATAAAAAAAAGGATAAAAATGTTGGCAAAGGTAATAATGAGACTTACGAAAAAATAAAGCCATGCTTCAGACACGTATTCCTCTGTTGTAAGCCATATTAGACTAAAAGAACGTACTGACATATATCAGTATACGTAAAAATATAATTTATGTTTTGAAAGCGTTTTAAAGAATTTACTTATGTTTTTTAATTTAAACAAATTATTGTGTTTCTTAACAAAAATGTATTAATAATTATGAAATATTGAATAAGCTATTTTGTGCTAAAAATTCTATTATTATATTTGTATTCAGCTACCTAAAAACCGTAGGATACCCATATTTATCAAATGGTGACTGTTTTGGAACTTTTGATTCGCAATATTGGATCAGCCATCTTGAATTCTGAAATTCTGTTATAAAATTCGAAATCAGCGACCCAAAAAACTTTAGAATACTCACTTCTATAGAAATCGGCCCATGAATCTAAATTCTAATAGAAAACCGATAACTGTCAAAAAATTGTTTAACAAAATTGAAAAAAATATTTTTAAGCTCAAATATTTTAATAATTGCTTATTCTAGCACCAATGAATAGGCGTCATACAAAAAAAATCTATTTGAGAATATTTTTGCAAAAAAAGTTGCTTCTATCAAAAGTTACCTTAATACAGAGAATCGCCCATATATAGAAATTCTACATTAAGCCACTAATACTACTTCTGTATACACGGAGGTCCCCGACATATCTTTTTTTAAAAGGTCAAAACAGAAGCCCCCTGTTCACGAATATTTTAGGTATTTTCCGAAAACTAAATTTAATAAAAGTTAAAAATTGCATAAATTTATAGTGTAATAATAATCCATTATTCATTAATCAGTCTAAAAAAACACAATTAAAAGCCTAAAAAATATATTTTTATTATTTGATGTATTTTCCTGTACGTATGGGATACACCACACTACAATACACCATCTATGCTTTCCATGCGGCCGAAATATGAACTCGTGAAACCAGGTCGAATTTTTTAGATGTATTTTAATTTGTGCTTGAAAACAATGTTATTATTGTTTTTTATGGTTTCAAAAAATTAGTGAATAACAAAAATAAAGATTCAGCGGAAATTTAAGGTACGCATTGTAAGCTTAAACTAACTTATTTTGACGCAAAGATGAACTCAAAATAAATTTTTATTAATTTATATACGAAATATTCCCTATTTAAAAATATATAACCTAGAAGTTAGGTAAGAATACGTATTTCAATTCTAATCGAAAAGTGTTTTTTGTTCACTGTATACTTTCACTGTATGTTTTAAACTATGAAAAAATGCAGTTAAATTGTTTTTAAGCAGAAATTAAAATGCATATAAAAAATACCTCCTGGTTACACTAGTTCGCGACACTAGCGCACACAAGATGTATATCCCAATGGCGTTGGATCTAGTTTTCATCGCTAAATTAGTAGCAAATTAATTCGTCTTTGAGTAATAGAACGATACGTAAACAAGATGCCATGATTGGGCGGGTAGCGCGCGATCTCCCCTAGTGCGCGCACGCCGAGGATCTTTGTGCAACGCTTTAGTGGCAGTTTTTTAAGTTAAGTAATATTATATGTTGATATTAGGTTTCTTACTGTTCGATTTTTTGGCGATAGTTTTAACAGTGTTTTTTTTCCAGGCCTCTTGCGGTTTCTGTTTTTTCCATTCGAGAAGATGTCATATTTCTCAGAGGACGAAAACTTCTTGAGTTGAAGTGTTCCATCTTGAGCGGGAATGAAAGCGTGGTACTGTAATGTACCTGGTATCGTAACAGCTTTGTCAAATCCAAAAAGAGGAAGAGCATTGACTACTGTGTAATATCAACGAGTTATATGCTCAATTTACATCAGAACACGTAGGCCTGAAGATCAGTATTTCGAAATTCACAAAACTCAGACCTCGTCATTGTTTTCGAGCAGGAAGCAGTGGCACTCATAATGTGTGCGTTTGCGTGCACCATGAGCATGTGAAGTTGATGTTGAATGAAATAAATATTCAACATTTAAAAGAGGACTCTGACATGGTGCTCATAAATTATCACGACTGTCTGGATGCTATTGCATGTCCTAACTCTTCAAGTTCCTGTCATTTAGGAGAGTGTGATAACTGACCAGGTACTGCAAACTTGAAAGATAACATCACAAAAGCATTTGATAAACATTGTATTAATGAAGTGAGATTTGAAATTTGGTTTCAGACCGACAGATGTACTCCAAAGACTCTGGTAATGGATACTGATGAATTCCTAGATTATTTCTGTGAAAGGCTGTTGAAATTAAAAACTCATCACTTTATTTCAAATGAGCAATAATTTTTTTTCAAAAACCTGAAGGAAAATTTATTGCCTGGGGAGTTTCTGATTTGCTCCGATTTCGCTGAGAATTGCGCCTTCATAATTCAGAATGCAGAGAATCATTCCACTGGAATGACGACCAAGCTACAATATTTACTGTGGTGATTTATTATAAAAAATATTGCGAGTTCAAACATGTAAGTATCGCAATCATATCTGATAACTTAGCTCATGAGACGGTGGCTGTTCACGAGTATCAGAAGATAATAGTAGATTACTTGAAAACTCATTTCAGGTCAAAGTAAAATCTACTATTTCACTGATGGTGCAGGGCAACATTTTAAAACCAAGAGTAGTTTTGCTAATCTCCAAGCCCATGAAGAAGATTTTGGCATCCAAGCTGAATGGCACTTACATGGTACATCTCATGGTAAGGGTGCATGTGATGGTACAGGAGCGAATATAAAGAGACCAGTTGCACGTTCAAGCTTACAATGTTCTCCGAAATATCACATACTCACTCCCCATACTTTGTTTCAGTGGGCAAAGAGTGACTGTAAGGGAACCGAAATTTTTTTCAGCAGAAAAAAAATCATGCCTTGCCACCGAGTTACTGAAAGCCAGATTTAAAAAAGCTATTACGGTACCACGTACTTTAAAGTACCACGTATTCATTCCCACTCAAGATGGAAAACTTCAACTCAAAAAGTTTTCGTCCTCTGAGAAAAACGACACCTTCTCGAATGGAAAAAAAACAGAAACTGCAAAAGAGGCATGCATAGAAAACAACTATTGAAACTATCTCCAAGAAATCGAACAGAAATACACATTACTTAAAACTTGAAAAGCTGAGGGAGATCGCGTGCCACCCGCCCTATCATGGCTTCTTGTTTACGTATCGTTCTATTACTCAAAGACAAATTATTTTACCACTCTGAAAATTGGGGGTCTTATATGTAAAAATCTCAGGTTTCTTTTAAAACTATTTTGAAGAAAAAAACAGTGTCGAAATTTGAAAAGAAAAGTCAAATTTATTTTTGATTTTCAACAATTAGGGTCAAATTTGGACTTTTTTTAAAATCGTTAACACCAGAAAGTTTGTGAAAAAATCTATCAAAAACATTTATAGTGAAATTTTGTTTAAAGAAATAGGAAAAAAGTTACAAATGTTTGAAAGTAAGGCTTTGCTAAAAAAAACCCAAGAATTGTACCCCCTCCACTTTGATAAATAATTATCAAAATGAATAATTTTTTGATGTAAGAAGTACTATCTAATAGGAATACAATTGGGTTAATTCTTAGCCCGATCGGACAACTTTCATTTTCGAGGTGGGTACACTTCAGAAATTACGCCCCATCTGTGAAATTTGTACTCTGTATTCCAAAAGAAATATATTTTTCAAAATTTTGATTTTTGAAGTGAGTCCGGGGCCTCCATAATAATAAATTCAATTTTTCCTACTTTCAGCACGGCAGATTAAGTGTCGCAAGTCCAGATAATTCCCGATTTGGAAGCTCACCTGGATTACACTCTCCGTCACCAATTTCAAACTATGGATCGCCTGACTACCGGACAAACCGACAGAAAGCAATGTTTGGAACTCCCACAAGTCCTAATGCTCCACAGATTGGGTCGGAAAATCAAGTTGGAGGGCCACCAACTCGAGGTCTCTTCGATACCTTTGAAACAACGCAATTAGTCACTTCACACACTTCAGCCAACAACCAAAGCATTCTCAGAAATCAGTCGCGAGTTTTGTCCAGCAATATGAATGCCTCTTTCCTGGACTCTCCAACTAGTCCAGGCAACAGCGAATCATCACAAGGTCTTCTGCAATGGGTGACTACTTTTGGGTTTCCACCGAGTGCACTCAACGCCGTTCTTGCGCACATTTCGAGCAGAGTACGTGTTGTTGATAAATATCACGCTCCGCACCCGCAGAGTAATTGGATTCACCTGAAATGTTCTTCGGAACAAGAGGCTCAAAGGGCTTTGTCCTGCAACAGCAATATTGTTTCTGGATCGATTATGATTGGCGTGATTCCATGCACAGACGAAGGTGTTGTTTCAGGCGCAGACAAGGAGAATCGCCTTAAATTAAATGGTAGCATGAGGCTATTTACCTCACCGATTAAACCTGGCCAAGGAATTCCTAACAGCTCGATGAAAACACCTGTGAGAATTCAAAATGCGCGACCGCTCGTTTCCGGATATAATCAAAACATGAGTCCTCAATCGGTGAGATCGCCTGAAAACGTCCCTCAAAAGTCAACTGGCTTAGTTTCTAAGGCCATGGAATATATGTTCGGTTGGTGATTCATTTTAAGAGAGTTAGTATTTATAAATAATGTTGACACCCTTTAGTATCAATCATTTCAGGGGTTTCATTAGATAATAATCTTGTAAAATGAACATTGATTATGACGGAACGTAATTCACTTCTATGAATGAAACTAAATCATCGAATATGTAATTACTCCATTTATTACAAAATAGAAATTTCTAAAAGTTTCTGAAAGTTAATCTACACCATTTTATAAGTCCCTATTCGTTACAATTTTTTGGGTAAAGTACATATAGTCATATGGTTTCTTCAGCTTAAACAATCATATAAATAATATCCTCGAATTTTTGAATAACTAACGCTTTAAGTGTGATTTTTTACCATTTTTTTATCCTTCTTTTGTTTCGATGAACAATATATTTTTTTGCTGGTATAAATTGTAAATTTGCAACGAAAAGTAAAAGATATACACATTTCGAAAAAACGTTTTTATTCTACTTTGTAACAATACTAGGGATTAATTAATCAAATAGGATTGCAAGTAATCACAATTTTCTAATTCTTTTATATACTACTCTCCTGTACATTAGAAATAAAAAGTCTTAATGACAAGTCTTGTGAACATTATTTCAATAAAGTTATGTATTTTCAGTGATAGTAAAGTCATTTCTCGCGTGTAAAACAATGAAAACATCGATATCGTACAATGCCTATTAGTTTTAGTAAGTCTTTAATTTATAAAATAAATATATTTCTATTAATCTGCATTGCTTACTGTCCTCGAGTTACTTCGGGTTTTCTATTGTTGCACTACCCAAATCAGTCATTTTAGGATACTTGATTTTCTTCTTATCCAGCTCATCCTGTGCCCACAATATAAGCTTTAAGAGGTTGTTGAGTCTCGGACTTGTTGACTCTCTGTGTTCCGTTTTCAATATGGCTGCGTTTAATTCACTCGCGATCTGAAAATGTAAAAAGTTACATCATATATATTACTAGAGAGCGTCCTTTTATGTCTAGGGTTTATCATACCCTAAAAATTATTTGTTTTCTTCGAAGACGGCTCAAATGAAAGGTATTGGCATATAGATGAGCGTTAAAAAATGTAATTTGCGACGATCTAGTGATGTTTGTTATCAGAGGTTGAAAAATGAGGAAATTTCGCTTTGTAGACCACTAATCTGGAAGCTTTTCTATTAGCCCGATTTTTTCGGGAACTGCTAAAATTGAAGGTCTTGAAATTTAGGTGTGTATCAAAAATTAAATTAGCTTTGTCTGTAGTATTTATTTTTTTTTTATCAGTGGGGAACAAATTAGAAACATGAAGAAATTTCGTTCTTTAGACCACTATGTTGGGACCTTTTCTTTCAGTCTGATTTTATTCAAAGATGGTTTAAATTGAAGCTCTTGGCTATGTTATAGTGTTCTTTTTTGAAAACAGTTTTTACGGGCTGCAAGATACTTTACGGAAAATTATATTTCCTTGCAACATCACCCTGACAATCATTAAAATACTCTTGATCATCCCCCTTCTCCATTTCCCCATTTAATAAAGCTTTTCCATTTAGCCTTCCATTTTTTAAAGGTCGAGTATTCTGTTCCGGCAAAATATGCCGGATTTTAATTTTCTCGTCCGGCATATTTTGCCGGATTTTAATTTTCTCTTCCGGCATATTTTATCGTGTACTAAATTGAAGTCCAAAGAATTTATTATGAATTCCAAACGATTTATTATTAATTCCAAACAATTCTAGATTAATTGCAACGATTTAAAAAAATTATTTTTGCAAAAATATGTCGGACAATAGAAAATTAAAGGGAAATCTTGAAGACAGGTGGAGGTTATGTGTCATCTGTATATATCCGTAATAATTTTCCGCAAATTATCATAAAATACCACAAATTTAATAAATTTCCACAAACTTCATAAATTTTAACAAATTTAATAAATTTCTACAAATTTCATAAATTTACACAAACTTCATAAATTTTGACGAATTTAATAATTTTTCCAAAGGATAAACTTCCAAAAAGGGTGGACCTCCGATTTCCTTCGGGCTCTGAATACTTATGTATTTTGACGCGCTGATTAAGAATATGATAGTGAAGATTGGCGCAAATTTGATTTTAATGGTGAAAACCATAAACAACCCATAAAATCATGGTTTTTTGCATTTATCTCAGTTTATTCAGAATTCACAACAATATTTTGGATAAAAGTTGTAGATCT
>CAKNWT010101256.1:502-13455 GCA_932066315.1 Andricus coriarius | reverse complement strand
ATTCTTTTGAAGCCTTTCACAATTCTTGAAAATCTTCTAAATTTTTTATTCGAAACCTGCACAAATCTATATTTTGTTTAAAATTAGGCCGTGGGCTATTTGCGCCGCAATTTATGTACGAATAGCCAAGTTTTATCGGTGTACGTAGACATTTCGTTTAAATTATCTGAAATCATTTCAAATTTTAAATTGAAACTAAAATCAACTTACTTGAATTTTTTCTAGGAATAATAATAGGTGTTCAATATTCATTATACATCCAAATTCAACAATTTTACTTGCGAATCAAATTTTTTGAAATGCAACAATTAAAATCGTGACATTCAAAATTTAGTTTTTTTGTTTTAATTTTGAATATTTGATATACAATTACTGATTTTAAATAAACAGTCCAAAATTTCTAAATATTAAGCAATTGTTATTTTTGCTAATTAAAAAATTTCATATTTTAAAGTTTCAAATTTTAGATTAAACCAATATTTTAAATTTAATAAAAGTATTTAATTATGAATATATTGTTTTTGAGTTATTTTGCAATTTTAAATAGTTTATAAAGTTTCAATCATGCGTTTACATTTGTTTAACTACTAAGACTTTCCAATTTAAACAGTTTCATTTTTAACGTTAAAATCTGGAAATTCTTAAATTTTGAACTGATTTCGAATCATCTTGTAAAATAAATTACTATTTACTTGTTAATTAATAAAATATAATTTATATTCACATTTGATCAACTAAAAAGGTTTTTTATCCAAAATGTTCGTTTTGAAATGCTTCTAATTTTTAAATTTTTAAGCCTTCAAAACTGCATTTTTAAATTCTTTTAATGAAAATTGAACGCTTAAAATTTAAAATCTAAGATAGAATAACATTTTTAAGTGAAAGATTTTTGAATTACGCATTGTAAACTGAATGATGTCATAATTGAAACAGATAACAATTCAACTAATTATGTAAAAAACGGTTGAAATCAAACTTTGACCGATTTTTTTTCTAAATATTTGTAAAATTCCCAGTCAAAAAATAAATTCACTGTCGTCCCCTTAAAATAGCTAGTTGCCATTCTTTAACAATCTTTGGATCATTTGGCACTTTGAAAAATTGAATTTTATTAGCTTTGTCCTGCTCTCAGTTACTTTTATATCCTGATTTACAATCAAAACAAACGCACTTCACCATTTTTTATTCAAAATTTCAACACTGCGGGTATTTTGGAGCATCTGTAAATAGATGCAGATTTTTACATCTGAAAGCTGTTTTTCTCCGTTTTCTTTCACTTAGAAGATGGAAAATGTCACAATGATCGCTCAAAACACTTAAAGATTATTCAACACTGTCAGGAAATTAATTTAATGTTTTATTAAATTCAATGTTGTTATTTTGCCATGCATTTGAAACGATCATAGGACAACTGCATACCTGGCGCCACGACACGGCCACCGTCAACACATTGTACATTTTCAACTCAAGAGTTCCAGGGGGCTGCTGTCAGTTGACTTTTCAACTAAATGGTGAAATTCAACTGTCCTGAAATTTGGGTTATGGTAATTTTGCTGCCTGCGTGTGATTTTACTGTTTCGCATTATTTTTTCAACGTTTCGGTAAAATTACCACGGCAATCAGTGGTATTTTTCTGTCCCATGATCGCCATGGTAATTTTCAACCAGATTTTTTACAGTGTAGTCGTAGTGTGATTAGCCACTAGCCACTACCATTGACCACTGACCTCTATCGGAAATGTTACTTACTAGGTTATACTTTTGGACAGCAGAGTGTACTCGCATGTGGGCGGTCCATTAAGATAGGTCTTCAAATATTCAGCCCTGAATTTCAGTAGTGTAGGTCGACGAATTGTTAGCCCTTTTCGCATTTCTAACCATCACCTCATTGCAAAAACAATAATGAAGGGTCTTCGGAATTAGAATACACAATAAAAGCATTTTAACTACACCTTTTTAATTTAAACAATTCGATCCCCATGAGAGACCGCTCAAAAACTATCTCACGCTATTTTGGAACTTTTTCCACACCTCTCCTACTTCGTCACAGACCATCACACAACGTTTTTCAAAAGGGTAACGTCACACATACACCCCTACCTCTTGATTATAGTATTTTTTAAATTTCATATTTAATAAACGACTAAAGTAAAACACAAAACATACAAACATAGTATTTCACAGCCTAAATTGCTCTCAAAATAGGGGAATAGGGTGATTTTTTCACGAAAATAGGAGAATAAGAGAAGAATAATTTCTTTTTAAAAAAATAGACGGAAAAAATTAGCATTGTATCAAGAAAATATCGGTACGGATACGGACAATACAATATTTTTACGATCCAAGAAAATTTGCCTTGTCTCAAGAAAATGTACTCAAATGAATAAAATCAAGTTTCTTTAATCTAGTACATTTTCTTGAGACAATAAATGTTTTCTTTCATCAGCAACATATTGTACCGTTTGTATTTGCAAAGATGTTTTCTTGATTCAATATCAATTATTTTTTCATGATACTAAAAGAAATTAACTTTCAACGAAAGAGTTGAGTTTTCAATTCAAAGAGTCAAATGTTTTAGAAAATATTTCACTTTTAAGCCCGGAAAGATTAATTTTTAACAAAGAAGGATAATTCTTCACCTAAATACTTGAATTATCAACAAACAAACACAAAACTAATTTTTGACAAAAAAGTTGCATTTACAACCCAGAACTTATCTACCCATAAAAATGAATTTTCCATCAAGAGGGACGAATTTTTTTATCCAAAAAGACAAATTATCAAAAAAATAGTTGAGTTTTCGAAAGAAGATGACTCTTTAACAAAGTCGTTAAATTTTCAAACTGCAAAGATGAATTTTTAACCAAAAAGTTGAATTTTCAAACAAAAAAAAAGATCAACCAAACAGCTAAATTTCAAACCAAATAGTGGAAATTTCAAGCAAAGGGGCGAATTTTCAACAAAATAGTTAAACTTTTATCATACAGAGATAAACTTTTCCCAATCGTTCGAATTTTCAAACAAAAAAGATTAAACTCCATCCAAAAACAGTTGCGTTTTGAACTAAATAATTGAATTTTCTATCCAACAAGACTAATTGTTTAGAAGACAGTTGAATTTTTAATCCAAAAGCACGTATTATCTATCCAAAAAGACGAAGTTCCAATCAAGCAGTTCAATTTTTCACCAAAAATATAATTTTTCATCCAAATATTTTAAAATTTATCAAAATAGGTGAATTTTTAACTGAAATGATGAATCTTCAACAACAGTCGAATTTAACCAAAAAATATTAATTCTCAACGAAAAATATAAAAGATGGTTAATATTTCTATCAAAAAGAAATTAAATTTTAAATAATAAAGATTTGAATTCAACCAAAAAATACGCCTCTTCAACGAAATTAAATTTCTACTAAAAGAGATGAATTTTAAACCAAGAAAGGTTGTTTATTCAAGAGAGAAAAAAATGTGAACAAAATTGTTGAATTTTTAAGCCAAAAAGGCGAATTCTCTGCAAAACTGTGAAATGTTCTACCAAAATAACAGAATTTCCATTTCAAAACGATGATTTTTCAACATCAAAGTTGAATTTTTAAGCCAAAAAGACGAATTTTCTACAAAACAATTTATTTTTCAACAAAATATTTAATTTTTCAACCAGAGATGAATTCGAAACTAATTATATAAATTGTTGACAAAATAGTTTAAGTTTTAACTAAGAAGCGGAATTTAAAATCAAGAAGAATAATTTTCTACAAAAAAAGATAAATTTACAACAAAATACATACATTTTCAACCAAAAATAGAATAGTGAAATTTTCAGTTGAAAAATTTAATTTCAAAAAATCTATGTTAAAAAAGTCTATGTTACCTTTTTTTTTATATATTTAGAATTCGTTGTATTCAACTGCATTTGAAAGTTTCCTCTAATGCCTCTCTGTCCCAGCTTTACGCAAATTTTGCAGAATCTTTCCCCAATCAATTTTCTCCGTGCTCAGCACTTCATGCTGTAAATTCTCTTCTCATATTTCTTGCCGAGTAACCTAAGATCGATTTAAATAGTTCTCTCTCACAAGAGGACAATTCTCAACGTATTATCAATCATTCGCCAAGGTTTTCTGCCCCCTTTAGAAGTGGATATCCGAGGAAAGTTTAAAGCGGAAAATATAGAACGTGGACCTCCGGCCATTTTGATTAGCCGGATCTTCGCTCGTCCATTTCCATTAGGGTTGGTCCATAAATTCAAAGCCGGAAAATTATTAAACTTCCACCCGATATCGATCATGTATGGTATCTAATCTTGAAGTGAACTTTTGACTCTCCAGTTAAAATGTGTTTCCATTTTTGAATAAACGCGTAATTAGTCCAATTTTTATAGCAATGAATTTGAATAGATCAATCTAAAGAGGATATCGAATAAAACTATAAAAGAATTTCTCTAAGAAGTGAAGTTGTCACTAATTCTTTTATAAAGCCTAATTAGGGGAGTTTAAAATCTGACTTAATGAAGGCTCAATTCGATCTTTCTGCAAAGAATTTTAATAATTTGGGTTTTAATGCGGACTGTTACAGAACAAGGTATATTAACATAATCCAGCTAGTATAATTATACGACAAAAGTAGAATTTCATCTCAAGTTGTTATTGTAAATCGAATATTTTATAATTAAGCCCAAAATGCTTGAACAATTTTTCTTCAATTTGCAAGATAAAGTTGAAATGCATAATTTAGCATTTTAACCTTAAAAACGTTGACGTTGACCGTCTAATACCATAAAAAGGAAAAAACTGAATTTTTTTTTGGTATTCTCAATTACAGCGTGGATTAGCGTAATATTAGACTAATTAGCTATCAACCATGCAATATTTCTATAATATTTTCATTAATTGTAGAACTAGTTTATCTGGATAAAAACTTTTTTAACATAATTTTGACCTTAAATTATAGCTTATACATTTTCAGATTGATTTTTATTATATTTTGTTTCAAGAAAACTCAACTTTATATTTTAATAACACTTTAGTAACAATATGTTACGAAATCGTCCAACATATTTATCTCTTCTCTAAATAATTTTCTGCTTTATTTTTTTAAAGATTTTAAATATTCATTTGGCATCTGAATATAATAAATTTTCTATATTTGATAAGTAATTCTTATTTTACCACAAAAAAGTGAAGATAGATTTTTATTCATATTTTATTACTCCGAAAAAAAGTAGAGAGGAATCAAAGGTAATAAAAATAGAAATTCCCGAGAAGCGTGGATTTTACAGACATACAAATCCGCGGTTGGTGATACATAAAACGGAAAATCCAATTTCCATTCAAACCAGATGTGTTTCCTGCTGTTCTTATGCACAAATCCATGGATATCTGTTGAAACAGAATTCGTCTATTTTGACATAGAAACAGGTATAAGGGGTGGCACTTGGGAATAAATACTTTTTTTGAATTTATAATTCAATCTCTTCAGTTTTATTTCTGGTACGTTTTTTATAAACTTTAAACTTCTCTGTTTTTGCATTTGAAATAAAAAATGTATAAAATACAAAATGGAAAGAGTAATGCTATAATGACTCTTTGTATGAGTAGGGCAGAAATTATTTTAGTTGAAAAGTTACCGTCTTTTATTGACATCAAAAGAATTCATTGTCAACATTTAGCACGGACTAGAAACATTAAATGCTCTAGATATCGATAAATGTCGGTAACAGGAATTTAAAATTAGAACTAGCCCCGCCATTTTACTCTCGTGAACGCGAAAAACATAATATTCTATGTATAAAGTGCACTTTTAGGCACAAAAAATTGTAAAATATTTTCACAGGGTAGATGTGGAGATTTTTCCAATATTTTAATACAACGCCTTTTTGTAAACGTTTTTTCACTGCAATTATAATCTCTAGAGCTTCGTTCTACAGTAGCTACGGCAAGGTGTGAATAAAAACAGGTCTTTATTTTTAATACCTAATTGATATGATTGGTCTAATTTGTTTTAACAACATTCGATAATAACTTAATTAATTTCTGAGGTAACCTTTCCCGAACAATTTAATCAACGAATTAAACTTTTTGAAACTATTATAATCTACCATATTTTTGCAATTTACAGTCGCATAGCTTTTTCATTTGTAGAAGATATTCGTGTCCCCTAGGACGAGTGAAAAGTACAATCCAGTTTTTTTTTACCACTGAAAAATGAAGGAATTGAGAAGATTAATCGCCAGATATTTCTTTTATTTGCTGAAAGTACTTGTACGATACTGCGGATTTTCATAATAACAGTCAACAATATTTTTCTAAAAACGCTTTAATTATGTGAGTCAAATAAAAAAAGGTATACTTTTGTGACAATTTTAAAAGCAATGCTTATATAAAAGAACCAATGTTTTAATATATTTTAAGAACATCAGTATGTTCTTCAATTAGTAGACATTGTAAAATCTTCAAGTAAATCAAATTATAGATATTCACTTTGAATTTGCATCAAGTTAAAAGCATATTTTTCATAAATAAATAATTTAAACAAATAAATTATATTAATTTAAATTTTAGCAATAAAAATATTATTTTCTTGAATGTTTAAATTTTTTTAAAATAAGAAAAATTTGGTTTTAAAGACAAACATTTTGAAGGAAAACGACCCTTTTTTGATAAAAATAAGATTATAATATCTAGATTCACAAAATTTTGAAATTAAATTTATTCAGAAAAAAGATCTACTCCTTTCACTTCACTGGGATTCGAACAACAGGTCAACTGATTTCCGGTCAGGTGCTTTAACTACTAAGCTACAGAGAGATCAGAGGAAGAATCCTTTTACTGAAACACGCTTTATTTTGCAAGATGTAATATACAAATCAATTTTTAATAGAAATCTGTATTATCATCGGAGATAGTAACGGACCGATCATAAGAGAAATCATTTCACACATAATGTGAAAATGGAAATCTACAATCTCGATCAAAGTTATATCCTCTAATACAGAAAATATTTTAACGTCATCTCAGACTAGATGGAGCTATAAATTTAAAAATTTTGAAAATTAATCATCTGGCAAAATAAAGCGTGTTTCAGAAAAAGGATTCTTCCTCTTATCTCTCTATAACTTAGTGGTTAGAGCACCTGCCCGGAAATGAGTTGACCTGGTGTTCGAATCCCAGTGGAGTGAAAGGAGTAGATCTTTTTTCTAAATAACTTTAATTTCAAAATTTTTAAATTTATAGCTCCATCTAGTCATAGATGACGTTAAAATATTTTCTGTATTAGAGGATATAACTTTGATCGATATTGTAAATTTCCATTTTCACAATATGTGTGAAATGATTTCTCTTATGATCGGTCCGTTACTATCTCCGATGATAATACAGATTTCTATTAAAAATTGATTTGTATATTACATCTTGCAAAATAAAGCGTGTTTCAGAAAAAGGATTCTTTCTCTGATCTCTCTGTAGCTTAGTGGTTAGAGCACCTGGCCGGAAATCAGCTGACCCGGTGTTCGAATCCCAGTGGAGTGAAAGGAGTAGATCTTTTTTCTGAATAACTTTAATTTCCAAATTTTTAAATTTACAGCTTTATCTAGTCAGAGATGACGTTAAAATATTTTCTGTATTAGAGGATATAACTTTGATCGATATTGTAGATTTCTATTTTCACAGTATGTGTGAAACGATTTCTCTTATGATCGGTCCGTTACTATCTTCGATGATGATACAGATTTCTATTAAATCTAGATTCACGTTTTTAAAACTTGAAAAATTAAAATATGGTATAATTTTTTTAATTGAGAAAATTTTTAGAATTTCTCAAAAAATTGAGCAGTTAAAAGTTAGAAAAATTTTATAATTTCCGAGAAAGTACTTGCCAAAATTTGCATGCAGTCATAACCATGTAGAAACCATGAACAAATTATTTTTAATTTTGATTTTTCATGCTCTAAATAACATAAAAATATAGCTGCGAAATGCCATAAACATCTTACGAGTTA
This sequence comes from Andricus coriarius, assembly GCA_932066315.1. Lineage (NCBI taxonomy): Eukaryota > Metazoa > Arthropoda > Insecta > Hymenoptera > Cynipidae > Andricus > Andricus coriarius. Next base: position 5,461 of record CAKNWT010101256.1, on the reverse strand, counting down.
AATCGAACGCTTAAAATTGAAAATTTGATTTTTGTAATATCGTTAATATAAAATAAAATTGGATTATTCTAAATTTACTTTTATATCATTTTTCCGCAGAATCGCACAAAATTAAGGGCAAATGGTTATCTATGGCGTCATGAGTTACCAAGCGTCTCACATAATTCTTTTCCGCCTTCTTATTTTGAGACTAAATAATATGCCTGAGTTTTAACACTGAAAGTTTAAAGAACAATTTTAAATAGAAGTTTTCAAACTAGACGTTTTCAAATTTTGACAACTTAAGTTTCAAATGCAAATCAAATGAAAATTAAATGAGAATGAGATAAAAGTTGAATGAGACACATTATGTTTAATTTTACGTCTGACGGTTTGAACAATTTCATTAGTCATATTTTAATCTTTAATAATTATTGATCAAGTTTCACAAGTTTGTGTGATCTTTAGTTAAAATCTGCAAAATTAAACAATTTAAAGTTTTTTAATAAAGACGTTAAAATTTGAACAGTTTTAAATTTGAAAACGCAGAAATTATAACAGTTGTAAAACTTGATTCTAATACACAAATGGTAAAAGTGGACCGTTTAGAAAGAAACAGGTTTCAATTGAGCGGTTTCTAAAATTGTTAAAGAATAATGTAAGCAAATTATTTTTTTCTTGAAATAATTAATTCGTCATGAAAATTTGGCGAGTTTAATGATTATAATTTTGTTGAAAGTGAATAAAAACTAACTTTTTTCTCCCTCATATGAGTATAGGCTATTAAAAAAAAAGTAAAAAAAAGTTGAATAAGAACACGTATCTCGAGCCGTCACAGTTCATGATTTATAGCATTTTAATGTGAATCAAAATTCAATGGACATGAACCAGTCAGCCGGTCAAACAGGGTCAAACAGGGGTTGAAATCAGGAGAGGAATAAGCGCGAATACGTGTCCATGGAATAGTTACATGAAAAATCTACGAGTTATAGTAAAAAATTGCGATAATCAATCATACATATTCACCCCATTTTCAAAAGAAAAAGGACAACCAAAAAGCCGTTCCAGGAACTCAGCAACTCGACACTTCAAAGTGTTTTTGACGTAAAACAGAATCTGTAAAAAGAGGAATAATTTTCTACATTTAATAATATTACATATATTTACCTTTTATCACACTTTACATTTTGAATACTTTCAAATTTATAAAAATTGGGGAAACTTTCTTTCTGAAAGATAGTTCTTCTTTTACACTTAAAGATTTTAAGTAGAAATGAAATTGCCTAGATAGACACCAATCATGAAAGAATAACTTTGAAAATAACTTTAGTTAAATGTATTAAGTTGTGCTAAATAATGTTTAAAAAACGTTATGCTTATTTTATATGATAGAAGACCATTTTAAAATCATAGAAAATTATTTTCAATATTTGTTTGTACCAATGTAATTATGATTAAACCGAAAATGTTTGTTTTATTGAATGCGTCAGTAATTTTATATAAGATTATACTCTACAAATCATTTATTCTTGCGTATCTTTTTTTTTAACTAAAGTTTTGTCGTTGTTATTATTCTCCAATTTACATAATAACTATTAATATATTGAACCACAAAGGACGTTTATGTTTTCTCGGCTTCATTTCTATCGATTTAAAAAAAATGTATTCGATATTCTTTGAATATTTATTCGGCTCAAAAATCGAAGGTTTTGTTCCAAGGATAAAGAATTTTCAAGTCATTTCAGATCCTAAGTAGAATCCATTAGTCGGCGGAAAATCTATTTTGACGTCTCATTTAAAATCTGTAGATTGAAATGAAACGAAAGCGCATTCGACGAAACAGTTCAGTACATCGCAAAAAAGTAGAGCATTGCACGTTTATAACTAACGTGGCTTTCGCATTGCAAATCCCCAAAGGTTTACAAACATAGATGATTTCCGGTCATGTTAAAGGTAAATTGAAGCTAGGACCGCTTATCTCGATTTTTGTTATATCTATGAATCAGATTTTTAAACATAAAAAACGTGTAGGTGGCTTAAATGACTAATGTGACACTGATGGGAATGAATGATGTAACTCGGAAAAGCCGTGAATCGTGTAGTTATTTTCCCTTTGCTGAAAAAATATCCTACATTTTCTAACGACGGGTAACCACAAACTGCCCACCCACGATTTATTGATGAAGAGGAACATCATTTTTCTTCTCGTACCTACCGTCGATGCCCGCTCGTAGGATATAATGCGTGACCTGTAAAACTGATGGTAGAATAAGATTTTTCAACTATATCTCATTTTTTAAACCCATTTGTGCCCAACGTGTCGTAAATGTTAAATTATTTGCTATTAACTAGTATCACACCAAATTTTTCACCTTCCGAAATAATGCATAAAAAAAATATATGTCATGTTTTCGTTTTAAATCGAAAAAAATCCAGTCCGTGAATTTCCTTGAAAAAGCTTTGCTTTTATTTCTAAATATTTTGTTTAAAAGTTAGTTTTTGAATATCTATTCACTGTACATTATTTTCTTATGAATATGAACAAGGCAAAAAGTTAATCTTTTATTAAAATATATTAAAGTACAGCCTAAAAATGAAAATTATAAAACAATATGTTTTGAAATTTTTTTCTTTTTACGAATAAAAAGATTCTTTCTAGGTATATAGTTATGCACCTAAAATGAATCTTCGTAAGAAAGAAAATCTATGGAACCTTTAACTCATAGCTCAATGGTACATACAACGAGGATATCTTTTTCAAGAAAAGTTATATAATTTAAGGGTGGGATAGCGAGGGTCTTAATTTAAATTTTAGTAATTTTCAGTTCATAATTAAAATTCGAATTTAGGAACAAATCAATTAAGAAAGCCAAATTACTTGTAGGATATGAATAAAGACAGTGTCTGTACATTCAGGTCCGTACGTTTAGACTCGGCTATATAATAAATCAAATTACGTATAGATTAGAAATTCAAAAATACATTCATTAGCAAAAATTAAACGAATAGTCCAGCAGAGGATTCGTATAACACATTCCAAATTGAGATTATATAGTGCCATTTAGTCCGTTATAAGCGTGACAGGTTAACAAAGGGGATCGCATGGCTGCCCATAACCAGTTTAATTACTCCAAATTTTACACATGTCTACACACTGTCTAATGTCTATTCAGGGTTTGCTTAAGAGAATGCCGAAATTTCAGTCAAGATTAGGCGACAGACGTAATTCCACGTAATTCTGCGAGATTTAAACTGAAATGAAGCAGGTAAATGAAATGAAGGTAAGCCTCAGTGTACCTTCATTTTACAGACAGGTGAATCGCCAATGGATGTTTAGAAAAGCATGCAGAAGGAAATCATTCTCAAATTTTTATGAATTAGTAAATTATTCTGCTTTGAAGAACCTTTCGTTGTTTTTATTTTGACTATTTTTTTATAGAATTAATTAAAATATATCAAAGAAAATCAATTATCCCATCCTCCTTCCTCCTTGTAATCACGCCTTCTTCCCTGTCTCATCTCCCTTCATCCTAATTCCTCTTTTTTATTACTGTCACGACCCACTGTTCCTACCCCCTCATAAAAAATGCGTTCCAAAAGAAGAAAACAAATATAATATAAAACAGAGGGGTTGCGTATTTTAATATCCTGAATAAAGTAATTAAATTAATTAACACTGTGTTATTTCAGGATTAATTTAGTTCATTTTTTGAGGACTAAGCGAACAATGCATGATAAATCTTTTTTTTTACAAAAATAAGCTACTCATGGTTTCAGCATTTTTGGGACTCGAGTGGCATGATTATTGAACCTTGGTTCACAACAAAAATCGGTCCCATTAAAATCTCGCTTTAAAAACTTTGTAATCTTTAAAATATATAAACAAAAATTCGGGTATTTTGTACTATAGTGTTCAGTATGCTACAAATCTCCATAAGTATCCATAAGTATTCATAATATTGGATAACCAATTAGATTGTGTGAAGAGAATTAAATGAGAAGGATTTGGGTAGGAGGAAAAGGAGCAACAAATAAATAAGAGGAATTTAGGTGATGAGAGCTTGAGAGGGTATGAGAGGGGTACAAGAGGAGGGTGAAATCAAAATGGAGGATAGTAGGAGTAATAAATAAAAGGTATTAGTGATGAAGGAATAAATATAAGAGTTGCATACAAGGGGTGAATCAAAATGAGGACCATGCGATTATTAAACAAAGAGAATATTAAAAATGATGGATACATATGAGGGGGGCTGGGACAGAGAAGATGGAAGGGATGATATGCGTGTCGAATGAGGAGCGCGAATGAGGGGATTCGCACTGATAGAAATGAATAAGTGGTACAACAATATTTATGATTAAATTAACTCTATTTTATTGCTGGTATAGATACAGCCATACAGGATGTCTGTTTTGGCCATCCGATTCTTGTTGCTTACGAAAGTAGACGCGCAGGCGCGATCAAGATGCTCCTGTTGTAAACTAAACAAAGCGAGTCGGGTAATTCAGTCATACAAAGGGTATTGCTAAACGACAACATTTCAGAGATAGTTCCCTCAAGCAAATGTTTAATAGAATTACACATTTCATACAATAGCAACACATATATTAGATTTTTGTACCACAAATATAAGTAACTTGTATTTACCATATTTCAGTAAGTGCATTTCCTACTCTTTATCATTGAAGTACACGTATTATATTATAAATATACTCGTAATTTTTCAACCAACGATCATATGGTTAAATCAACATTATTATTTCTATCAGTGCGGTGTACGTACAAAAGACCGGTCATGGGAGCAATTTGGAGGATAGGATATAAACCTACTCAACTAAAAATACCTAGTGATTTTTTTAATTAATTTAACGTAGTGTATACGGATCCGGCATATTTTGCCGGATTTTAATTTTCTGTTCCGGCATATGTTGCCGGATCTTAATTTTCTGTTCCGGCATATTTTGCCGGATCTTAATTTTCTC
>CAKNWT010101246.1:364-12381 GCA_932066315.1 Andricus coriarius | reverse complement strand
CATTGCAGTTCACTTCTTCAGGGCTGACCTGAAACTGAAGTTTCAGGCTACGATGTTCTTATATATATTCTCTACGATACCTGTGATTGGCCAGAGCGCCCCATGGTAGGGACTGCTCGAACTTGATTGGCCAATCAAGTCCTTTTTAAAAAACCCGGGAGGACGGAAAGCCAAATCGGATTGGTATTATATCCATTGTCCCTATTAATGTTATTAGGGTGTTTTAAGATCTCGATTGCTTCTCTATGTTTTCTTGGAAAAATATTTTGCGTTTTTGCGAGGACGGCTGTTTTGTCAAGCAAAATGCTATGTCCTGTTTCAATATGATGCTCAGCTAGTGCTGATTGCGTGAAATGTTTTAGCCTGTGTTTAGAAGTTGTCCTATTTTTGCAGGTGGTTTAAATATGGTTTGGATGTTGTGTTTGTTGAGGATTCTTCCTATTTGTTCTGTGATGCCTTTAATGTAGAGTAGGATTATTGTCTTATTTCTCTCTTTCTTTAGTGGGTTGTGTAGACTTGTTTTTTTTAGTGTATTTTCTTATTGCTTTCTCAATTTGTTTGTTTGTGTAATCGTTTTGTACTAGGATTTGTTTAACATTTTGTAATTCCTTTTGTAAGTTATCTTTATCTGATATGGAGACCGCTCTGTATACAAGGGAATTGATGACCGATTGCTTTTGAGATGGGTGGTGGTGGGAGGAGGCATGTAGTTATCTGTTTGTATGGGTAGGTTTTCTGTAAACTTCGTGTCCCAATGTGTTATCAGATCTTTTGTAAACTAGTACGTCCAAGAAAGGCAATTTTCCGTTTTGTTCAATTTCCATGGCCAACATTTTACGCCAAGCCCAACTCCCTTCCTCAAACTTAACAAAACAAGAAAAAACAGCAATTAAAGAACTTAAGCAGAATAAAGACATCATAATATTACCCGCAGACAAAGGCAACACAACAGTAATAATGAACAAAGAAGACTATAACAATAAACACACGATTGAAACCCGAAAAAGCTTTAAATTTTTAAATTTTTAAATTTTTAAATTTTTAAATTTTAAATTTTAATTTATCATTATATTTAGAATCTAGCGTTTTTGCTTTTGGACAAATAATAGATTATTAAATCGAATAGATATTAATTATTTCTTTTTTTTGTTATTTGCAAAATTAGAATTGCTTGATCAATGATCTGATGAGTGATTGTGAATAATAGACTGTGAGAGAGACAGAGACCGGGAGTAACGCGTTAAAACGAGCATTAATAGGCCGTTAATACCGTCAATAGTGCAAGGACCTAGCTCCTCTCTTGATTTGATTGACCAAAGGCTTGACGAATACGTCAATTTGTAATTTGTAATTTGTAAATAGTTTCAACGATTATAGTTGTAATTCAAGGTATGTGACTTTACTTTATTATATTTCCATTGAATGGTGAAAATAGATGTCTTCTTCGGGATTGCACTCAAAAATTGAAGCCAATTTATATCTTTTCGGTAACTTATATTCCGGGGCGATGAATCTACCTTTAATGAATTCAGACAACACTTGTTCATTTGGTCGATGGGTCCGATTGCGATTAAATAGATCCAAATAGAACATTTAAAGATAGGAGGTGATAGTAATTGCCTTATACTAAAAACAAATGATATTCGAAGCTGTATTGAACCCAATTCTGAATTGAATTTTTAATCCGGCTTCAGCCCGAATCTGATTGTCTTTCATTGTGAGCGCTCTTGAGCTGGATACTCGGCTTTTTGTAAATTAACCCCGAAGATGATTAAAATTTTCTTTTACAACTATTGAAACGAAATTTTTCAAACAAAAAAATTAGCGATATGCCAATTGATAACATAGAAGATAAATCGCAGAATAAAAGTCAAGAACTATCAGAAAGGCAACAATCGATCATAGGAGTATCTCCTAACATTCTGGCCCCTTCAAATTAAACAGCACCCATAATGGACATGAGTGCTGCCATGGCTATGGCCCTTGAGGGCATGACCCTCCAACGAAGTGCATTTGATATTCCCACGTTCGACGGTAGAACGCCCGTGCTAAAAGAATTTTTACATGATGTCGCGTATGGGGCAGTGTACCTTACGGAATCGACGGAGCCATCGTTTATAAAAATCGTTCTCAGTAAATTAAAGGGGATCGCGCGCGAAAGTGTTCGCGACAAAGAATTCAGAAAATTACAAGAGCTGGTTACCCATTTAAAGAAACGCTTTGCTCCCACTAAGAAGTACCATTGGTACATTGATGCCATTGTAAATTTGCGTATGAAACAGACTGAGAGTGTCAGTGGTTATTATGATAGAACCTTGGGGCTTCTTAGTAGAGCAAAGCATTCATTGGAAGAAAAATATACTGAATCAAGTGATAAGACGGCTACCATGATAAAGCCAGTCAGGGTCTGCGCTCTTGATGCTTTTATCCGTGGATTACCGGACGAAATGTCAACATTTGTAGATACAAGAAACCCTGGGGATATTAATGAAGCTTATGAACATGCTATTCATGTGGAGGAACGACAGAAATACGCTGAAAAGGCTAGGATGGCTTCGGCCTCAACCCATCACGTCACACGACAGAATCGAACTCCCGAAAGGGGCAGATCACCTAGCCCGTATTCTAAGCAGCTGGAAGACGTTGAAAAACTAAAAAAAATCAGAAAAAGCAACAATGGGAACACAATTGCCTAAGGTGCAGTACTTTCCTCCATTTTACCCACCTTTTCCTAATCAACCTTCAATGTACCCTCATCCATGTCCACAAAAATTTCAGTAGCCTTCAATGTATCCTCTCAACTTCGGGTATCCTTTCTCCGTACAGTATCCCACTGCAATGAGTAACACAACCAATAATGCTTCTTGGCATCCCCCCAGTCCACAACATGGGTCAAGACCGATGTCACCTAAGCCTACACCTTTAAACTACTCGCAGGCTCGTTCTCAGGACGCATCAACGAGCCCAATAGTGAAAGATCGTCCCACGACAGTAATATTTTTGGAAAACCAAAACGAGTTTACAGAACAAGATACCAAAAGGAAGACTCTCCCGTCATCCAACTAACCGCATGTGAGTTTCGTGAAGGAAGGGCTTTCTTGTTGGTAGATCCGGGTTCAGACATAAATTTGATTAAGCTCCAGGCATTGCAGGGTCATCTAACAGTGAGTGACGAATTAATTCACATCTCAGGTATAACTGAAGAATTAGTTCGTACTCATGGAACAATATTAATTAAACTACTGGAAGCCTCCGTGGAATTTCATGTTGTGCCCAACGACTTTCCTCTCTCAGCCGACGGAATAATCGGCCGCGCATACCTTCGTCAGGAACAAGCACTTTTATCATTTAGACACAACACCCTAGTAATTATATCAAGGCCTATTACCCCGATACCGTTCATTGACAATGAATCACAAGTAGCCCGAAAGAAATTACGAAAGGAAATTAAGCCCTTTTCTCGGATTTTAAAACTGAAAGTACGTGTAAAACAACTAGTACCTATAGACGTGGCGAATTAGGACTTATCGGAGGGATATCTCTCCCGCATAGAAGCACCGGAAGGAATTTACATAGGGGAAGGAATCATGAAAAACAACGATGGTGTATGCTACTCATACGCCTACAATACTACTGAAAGCGATATAAACTTCGATATTTAACCACAGGAAATCATCCCCTTTGAATACTACGAATTTCCAGGAGCAAGCTCCGAGGAATCGGAATCCGAAGATAATTTGCAGAATAAAAAAGGGAATGATTATGTGGACCGAACAGAAAAAATAATTAGTAGCTTGCACGTAGCTCATTTAAATGAACTTGAAAAGAACTTAGTTTTTGCTTGGGCTAGGGACTTCCCGAAAATATTCCATCTTAATGCGGAAATGCTTAGCGTAACTCATAAGGTTCCGCACAGGCGCCAGAAGCGCAAGAACAAATAGCTATACAGCTTAATAAACAACTTAAAAGTGGAATACTTGTCCCATCAAAATCACCATATAGTTCACCCGTGATGATTCTCCGAAAAAGCTTGACGCTTCAGGAGAACGGAAGTATCGTGTGGTAATCGACTATAAGGCTTTAAATGAGAAAGTGGTAGGCGATGCATATCCATTACCCATCATTAGTGATATACTAGACAGGCTGGGCAAAGCCCAATACTTCTCTGTATACGACATGGTAAGTGGTTATCATCAGGTTGAAACCCATTCTAATGATAGAGCCAAAACAGCTTTTTCAACTCCAAGAGGTCATTTTGAGTATAGACGGATGTCTATGGGTATAAAGAACGCCCCCGCTACATTCCAGCGATGAATGGATTAAAAAGGCCAGAAGACTCTTCAAGCGATTACAAGAAGCTAATTAAAAACTACAACCGGATAAGTGTGATTTTCTGTATCCTGAAGTAGCCTATTTAGGACACATCTTTGGACGCGATGGGGTGAAACCAGATCCGGCTGAAATCTCAGCAATTAAAGAGTTCTCTCGGCCTAAAACTGTACGCAATGTTCGTCAGTTCTTGGGATTGTCAGGGTACTACCGACGATTTATAGAAAATTACGCGAAACTGGCCAAACCGTTGGCCGACTTGTTAATAAAGGGGTCCAAGTTCGTTTGGGGACAACAACAGGAAGAAAGCTTTGTTAAATTACGTAATGCTTTATGTCCTGAACCTATTTTGAAATATCCGGAATTTTCCAAAACTTTTAAACTAACTACGGATGCATCTGACTATGCTGTAGGAGCCGTGCTCATACAAGAAATGGACAATATGGATATGCCCATTGCCTACTATTCAAAAATAATGACAAATATAGAACAGCATTATGACACAACAGAAAAAGAATGTCTTGTCGTATAATATGCAGTCAACAATTTCCGACCTTATCTCTATGGCAGGAAATTTATCCTGGCCTGCGATCACGAGCCGGTCCACTGGATTACCTACGCAGATAACACTGGACCAAGACTCATTCGCTGGAGATATAGGCTTAAAGATTATCAATTCACATTTGAATATAAAAAGGGAAAGTTAAATCGTGGAGTAGAAGCCCTGTCCGGAAACCCCATAGGATTAACAAAACATAACCCTCACGAGATTCAAAATGAGAACGAACATCCACAGACAGATGTTTCCGAACAACCCGCTATTCGATCCACTAAAAAAACGAAGAAAATAGGCTGAGCCAAGAGTCACATTCTTTTTTAACGATACATTGGGCGCTGCCACTTAAGTCAAAACCCATTGACGCGAGCGACCCAAAAAGAGATAGACCGTTAACTCGATCTCAAGCCTCACAATTATTACAGCCGACAACAAGTTCAAGAACAGAGTCCACAAGTCAAAAGCCTAATCCTTCTGCAGAAGGAACCGCCTCGCATAAAACCAAAGGAAAACTTTCGGTAGGAAAGGCCGCCCCTAAACAATTGACATCCGCGCTCGCATCACAAGAGCAGCATGTGACACAAGCCGTAAAGGTTACGGGCCAAAGGATGATATTACCTGGTATTTCCACCACTGATGATTTGGACGCAGCGTACCGGCCTCCTGCGCATTACAAGGAGCCTGTTTTTGACAAAAGCTCTATAGCAACTAGACTAAAATAACGCTCACGTAAAAGAGACGAGCTCAAAGTACCTACTCACACTCGAGAAAATTCATCATCCGAGGATGCTTCATCCGAGGATGCTTCATCCGAGAATAGCGAGGAATCCAGTGCACCCGTTTATAAAAAGGACTATATCGTATTTCCCAGTCTAAAACCTACTCTTGTAACTCCTTCAAAAGAACTTACTGTTAAAAGTGCGCCACCGTATTTAACACGTCCATGGTTTCCGGTTCAATGCAGCCAACTAACCGACGTTTATATAGATGGAGCCTGTATTCACAATCATAAAGGAGAACCAGAAGGAGGCATCGAGGTATGGTTTGGCCCTGAGCATCCCTGGAATATCTCGAAACCTGCACAAGGGCGGCAAACTAATAACTCTGCCGAAATACAGGCTGCGACAGCTGCAGCTAAGAAAGCCGTTGAAAACGGCATAACTAAATTGACGATACTTACAAATTCGAAGTTCCTCATTGATATTTGTACTAAATGGATGCCTACTTGGGAAACCAATGGGTGGAAGACCGCCGATGGGAAGCCAGTAGTCAATAAAACAGAATTTGAAGAACTACGAAAAGCTTTAACTCCCATGGAAATAACATGGAATCATGTTCCTGAACATCAGGGAGTTGAAGGAAACGAAGCTGCAGACCATCTCGCTAGAGCTGAGATTACCGAAGGCAAGGATCCCTCTGAGGAACCTTCTGATCTTACTTCGAACTGTACCAGTAGCGAGGACAGTGATAGTCCTGATGAAAAAAATAGCGTGCCAATCGTTTCCGGTCACTCAGCAGAGAGGGCAGACGCGCATAATCTGAAAAAGGCAATCCAAAAATCTGTAGCCGAATTTGATAAATCAATCACAGAACACCAATCCTACTTGTGGGAGCATGCAGGTTTAAATCAAGCAAATCCCGAGGAACCCATTCAATTAAATATTACTGCAGTTTCTGAGGGAGAAGAAGTCCAGGAATTGCTAGTTTATCTAAAGAATATGGATGCTTGCTTGGGAACATATGCCCCTTGCCGGATCGAGTAAATAAATTTTTAGAGTCATTCCAACAATATTTGAATCAAAAAATAACGAGGAGTCAGTTTTGGAAGCCGAACAACAAACCGAACGTCTTCCTGTAAAAGGAAAGAGCACCGTACGCTTCAAAGAAACGCCAAAAGTTATGGATTCGCCCATACTCGGTCAGCAGCCCTCGCGACGCTCCTTGTTCCAAACACCAACAATGGTACCCACACCTTTCGCACGATCAACACCAGCTCCATCAAAAACTCAAAAGGCTACCTTGTCGGCCGACGGAGATAATGATTCTATGAAGAATCTAATTTCTCTTAAGATGATGCAGGAGACTTCTCCATCATCATCTGTGCCTCGTGAAGATCAGAAAAGTCAAGAAAGTGTACTGGCACGATCACCCATTAATGTGGAGATACTGTATCTCGATCCGGTCTCCACTACTTCAGAAGAAGAAGTAAATAAAGTATTAAAAATCAATAACCCTTCAAGAGAAGAAGAATAAAAAATTACATCCGCCTCTATTCTTCACGAATGGACTGAACCATTAACTTACCATCGTGATAATTATGCACACTTTATTTCGGAAGATTGCGAGCATGTTAATGCCATTTTTAAATTATTAATTGCAACAGATTACGTAAATCCTCAAAAACTATGGGGAAAACGACCAAAAAGGGGCCAAATTTTAGTCACCTCTTCAGGGAAATACAGGGTATATTCAATAGTTGTCAAACAGAATCATTTTGATGATACTAACTGGGAAGAAGTCCATTCGGGATTATTAAATCTAAAAAAAAAACTAGAACGCGACCAGCGCAGAACGTGTCGGATTGCTAACTCGGGCGACACTAAATGAGGTGGTCCACCTGTTATAACAATATGTCATGGAAAATTAGAGGTTCCACCAGTGGAGAGTCGTCTTCAAATTATATCCGAATATCATGATAACATACTTGGGGGACATAAAGGTGTAACAAAAATATACCGACAGATACGCGAAAGATATACCTGGCCAAATTTACAAAATGACGTAAACGATTATATCAGAAACTGTAAAAGCTGCCTAGAGAACAAACTGGTACGGGCGCGCACTCGCGAACCTATGGTGGTAACCGACACTCCATTGGGAGTGCTCGATAAGGTTTCCCTACACACTGTAGACAGGTTGTCGACCACCACCAGTGGTAATCGGCACATACTCACCATGCAAGATAACTTTTCAAAATTATGCATTGCAGTGCCCATACCAAACTTAACAACTACAACAATTGCTCATGCTGTCGCACGGCACCTATTTGCTCAGTACGGGGCTCCTCGTTGTATCCTTACGGATCGAGGAGGAAGCTTCATAAGTAAACTTATGCGGAAACTGGAAAAGACATTCGGGGTTAAGCAATTAACTACTTCGGGATATCGGTCCCAGACTAACGGTTCACTTGCGCGTAGTTACATCGTACTCACCGATTATATAAAACACTATGCAGTGGGCTTTGATGATTGGGATCGATTGTAGCCTTTTGCGATGTTTGCATATAACACGTCCGTTCATGAATCTACCAATTTTACACCGTTTGAATTAGTTTACGGACGAATAGCACGAATATCTAGCTCATTGCCACCTGTAGATAAATCAGAAACATACGGTTCTTATCTTCGGGATTTGATCATTCGACTAAATGAAATTCAAAGGATTGCCGCAAAGAATGTGATACAGGCTAAAGAACATTCAAAATTGCGTTATGATAAAACCGCACGGCCTTTGAATGCCGCTATTGGCGATAGAGTAATTGTTTTCAAAGATGTCCGCAAAAATAAATTTGATAGAAGGGCTGTTGGGACTTATACCATAGTGGGCTTCACGGAAAATCATAATGTGATCCTTGAGGCCGACGATGGTACAAGGTTCACGAAACATGCCGATCATCAATCGGAAATATCACAGTAGAGACATTTCTTATTGATCATTAGCACTATGCAAATTACCATGCATCAAATCATTCACAACACTCTTAATAAATCAATTCCTTAAAGGTATTTCTAATTCATCAGCCAATGATACTATATTTTTAATTAATAAAACTTGGGAAACTCCTTAAACGTTTCCTTGATTTTTTTTTATGATCTCCGCCCCTAGCCATCATTAGATAGCTTTTGACTCCGTTATGTACATGCATGAGATTTCTCGGACACGTCGAAAAGCTTTTGGTCATTCAGAATTTAAAAAAAAATTATAATAATAATAAAAAAATATGATTTTCTGCTGATTGCGCATTTTGGCACTTGTGATTGATGAATGAATCGTTCATTGTTCAGATCCACTCACTGCCTTCGATAATTTCACGGAATTGATGATAGAAATGTATTCTCTACTCCATCTCTTGACTCTGTTGTCCTTCTTCTGCATCTCTTCGATCATCCATGCCACTGCAGAGAACTCCTACAAGAATCTTTGGTTCCAGACAAGCTCTGGAATATTCTACGAGCATTCAGGACCAGTGCGTCGGGTAGTCAGTCATTGGAGGATCAACACCTTTCTACATGTAGCTAAACTTCATGAGTCGCTGACAGAATGGCAGACAAGGCTAGCTATTTTGGCAAAATACTGCAGACCGATGCACGAAATTCACTGCAGCAGAATCATCGCGGACTACTACATACAACCCAAATTGGATGCTGCAGAACGAATCCGAAGAGACATCGAACAAGAAACTGAGGAGCTGTCGTATCATACCAGTAAAAATCTACCGGACCATTTACCTTCAGGCATGAGAAAACGAAGAACAACCCCTATGCTTGGATTCTTAGAAGGGATTGTTGGACCCGTAGAGGGATTGCTAACGTACAACAATGGACAAGAAATGGATTTAAAAATAAATGAGCTTGACAATGCGCAAGCTAGCCCATCCCATCTGATGAGTAAGCAAACACACATCATCCGATCACAACTAGAAAATATACACGAGGTTGCTAGAGAACAAGAAAAACAACAGGATCAGTTTCGCAACCAACTATTTCGAATCATTCAAAAGGTCAATAAAGACCGACAGGAGATCCACGATATCAATTTCACATCTGCATTAACCAGAGTATTGCATGCCTTCGAAGCTGGGATAGATGAGTACATACGTTCTGCAAATCGAATTATGAATTTCATCCACACCGCAAGGAGGGCAGAACTTCATCCTTCACTCTTGACGGCGGAACAAATTCAACCCATATTTCGAGACATTCAGGATCACGTACCTAAGGTAACTTTTCCAGTACCTGAATCACGGGTGGATATAGAGAAATTAGCCCAGACCGCCACGGTAACCATAATTTGTAAAAACGGAACACTACAAGTTCTACCAGATATTCCACTATTAGAGCGCGCAGAATATACTATGTATGAGATGCACCCACTGCCTGTACAACAATCTATTCTGGGAAACGGGTCTGGACGAGCATATATAAAGTCAGAATTTGCATACATCGCAATAGAAGACACGCAGCGAACCTACATGTTAATGACCCGTATCGAACACGTCCAATGTAAACAACTGGAAGACTACATCCTTTGCCCAGGCGTGTTCCCTATTTTCGAGGTTTTGCACCATAAGACTTGTGAATCGCGATTTCTACTGGAGCCAACAATGGCATCTTTCAAGTCATGCGATATTAAAATCTCTTTCGAAAGCCAACCCTATTGGAAAGCCCTACCATCATTAAGTGGTCGGATCTACTCTTTGTCAAACGAGCTAGCAGCAGATTTAAATTGTGTCGACCAGTCCATTCTTCATCTTCGACTTCATGGACTAGGTCTAATTCAAATCGCACCTGGATGTCACTTAAAAACAACACAAGTATCTCTACCAGGCTTGCAACCTATGAAGGAATCAGTAGTAGCAATTTATGAACCTCAGATTCACTTAAATCTATCTCAACTATCAACCAAATTACAAGAAGCTCAGGAACTTAAATTGCCAACGAAGATGTCCAAGGAACCTGTGAAGGAATACCATAATGAACAGCTATACGAGGAAGGTGAAAAAGCGCTAGAACAAGTAGAGCAACAATTGTATGATCTCAGTTTACAAAGGCAGGATAAGACAACCCAGCATCTACTAATACAGAGATCTTATGCAGGATAAGGTTTAGTTACTATGCTAATATTGGGTTACATCGGCCGTACTAAATTGCTGTTATTTCTGATTGGTTGTTGGACCCGCATCAATCACAAGTCAAGGAACCAGGGAGTCGATAAGGAGAAGATACAGGTGACATCGAGTATTAGTCCAACCCAAGGGAGAATAGACTGTGCAAATTTTTCGTTGAACCTGGAGGAATTCAAAAGCCATGAGGAGAGGAAACCAATCCCTTCACCAAGGGTCGTAATGCCAAAACAAACATTACAGCCGGCGTAAAATCCGACTTGTATCCCCACTGTTCTGATGCTTCACGAATGACCAGTGTCAACAAGATATCAACATCCGCTTGCTAAATCAGATTCAATAGAAAGTGTAGTGTCGTGATCAACGGTGTAACATGGGAATGAAGTCCCTTAAAAGTGTTGGAATGGATGAATGGATGGATGTTATAAATTGACGATAATAAAAGAAACTTATGGGCTGTCATGTGAACAGACGTGATAACAATAAACTTAGACAAAAAATGTTCGCTATAAGCTCGATTAGGCTTAAAAGAGATTTAATATCATTTATCGTCTCTGTAGGATTAACAATGTGTGCAATTTATCTAATATAGTAGCTTTTGGGCGTATTACATTTAAATTCTTGCGATGTTCATTTGGGAAGGCAACTCAAGGACTAAAAATAAAAAATAGATTAAATAAAAATTAACTATAAGGCCTGCTAGGAGAGAAGATCTCGGATACTGGTAATAAGCAGGGACGCTCATTTCTATTCCAGGGCGGGTATGTTACGGCAGACCCTATGAGAAGGAGCCATCTAATTATTAATGGCTAGTTCTCATGGTCCTCGCCTCATTTCGTTGATATGCCGTGGCCCCGATCTTCCTTCCGCCCCCGCCCTCCTTAGCCACTAGCTACATATACAATCATAGGCGTTACCGCTCGTTGGAGCGAGAGAGAGAGCGCGCGAGAGTGAGCCAGCGATAATTATAATATCGCGTGCCACTTCTTCTATATTCATGCTCTCCTGACACCACTGAGTCCCTGACTGACTTCAAAATGTTTAATAAAATAATAATTATTAATAAAAACTAAAAGTTGATTAACATAAAAGCCTTAATAATTTTCGAAGCATCTATCTATAAATTTTGGGAACGATCAGACAAGATGAAGATTTCGGTGATCGATAGCAATCCATGTCAGTACCATTCTAAGCGAAGATAATTACGTTAAAATCAATTGATACTTTACT
>CAKNWT010101225.1:635-10996 GCA_932066315.1 Andricus coriarius | reverse complement strand
AACTGTCACATACTATTTCATACTTTTTGAAATAAACTTGCTTATATTGTCAAATTGAAGAACTTTTTATTTGAAAAATGGTTCAATTGATCAGTTTTCCTAAAATCGAACCATCCGTCATCTTAGAATTTTTCAAAATTTCGACTGCTACGGCCTACTGATCAGCCGCATCAGTCAGGCTTTCGCGCTGGTCATAGCACTATCACGACCTCACTGAAAGTAACTGCACTGTAAAAAAAGCTTTGGTGATATTTACAATCAGCTAGTAATTATACGTGCAGTGTATTTTCAAATTACAATGTATGACCTGATTAATTTACGATACTACAGTACGTCTTTGCAATCTAGTTGTATTTCGCTTCAGGTAACAATGTGAAAATAGAATGAAGATTATTGTATTTACAGTCGACTGTAAAATTACTACGTCTGATGATGTAAATTATTCGATCGGTGTGGGACATAGCAAGTTTACGTGAGGTGATTTACTTGGGACTTTAAGTCTACGAAAGTATATGTAAATTTGGACGATGTTGCTTTTATATCGCGAGGGATTAAGTCCGCACGGCCGAACGCCGCAGAATAGACCTTTTTATCCTAGACGTCGCTAGTGCGCACGTGCCGCAATTGTACGTCATTTCCGGATTTTTCGAGCAGTTTTATGTCGAAATGTATGGCAAATATTGTCAATAAAAACAATAGCGGAAAAAAGTGGTGTAAATAGAAGAGATTTTAAACGTAGAAAAAATCTAAAGTATATATGGAAAAAAACCAGCGGAAAAAGTGCGATAAGTGCGGCGACCCGGCCCATTGTTTACATTTGTCGGCGCTTGTCATCCTCGAAAAAATGTTTCAAAATCAAGCAAAAATCACGGGAAATGACGTTCCAGGAGCAAAATTAGTGCAGAAATCAGTGGAAGAGCACAGTATTGAACAGCTGAAACGATTGCTGAAATGCCGGGAACGACCCTTGAAAGGAAAAAAGCGTGATTTAATAGAAAGATTAGTTGAGGTTATGTTTGACAGGTTTTTCTTTCATTAATTATCCGATTATCATCGGGTTTTAAAAATTCCTAAATACACGCAAAACTATTGTATTTATGTATTTATAACCACTTTATATGCAAGAAGGAAAATTTAGTATATTTGTTTCACACGAAAATTACTAAAAAATGACTAATGAAATATTAACTCAAAAAAGTTCTGAACTGCAAATTCTGAAAATACTAAAGCTCATTTTTTAGTAGGGTGACCATAATTTATTTTCGAAAAATAGGACAAAAAGCTTTGAAAAATGAGGACAAAGTAGGACAAAAATGTATTTAAAAAAGAAGACAAGGTAGGAACTGGACAAGGTACTGGAACGCTAGCTACGGCCATCTGAAGTGGAATAGGGAATAGAAAGAGAGGGGAAATTGAGAAAGTCGACCTGTCCTTTTCTAGGGATGGCGATTGGTGGATTGATCCTTTTCTATGAAAGCATAATCGAATTATTTCCATCGTCGCAGGATGTACATGTACACCAACTTTTTTTACAGTGTACTGATGACAAATTTTTTTTATTAGTTGAATGTTTATAGTCGCATCAACTGCCAGGGTCATTAGCGACTGTAATGTAGGGCTAATTATAAACTGTAGGGTATATCTGTGGGGTATTATACCAAGGGACAGAAGCGAACCTCCACTCGGTGGTCGCTGGTCGATTTCGAGTAATTAACACAGTTGTGGCACAATAGGCTTTATAGCTTAGGCGCCAAGGGAAGACGACACCTGATCCCCCGCCCACATTATAAACTACAAACAAAAAATTCTTACAAGTAAGGATATTGTGCGAAAGCTGGTGTTGTTTTTATAATAACAGATCTAAAAAGAATAGGGAAGAAAATACTACTAAATATAATGGCATAATAATTTGCCTGCGTATAAGGTAAGCCATGCCTGAGTACAGTACAGGTCCGATAACTTGCCATCCGATAAGTGTACACTCCCTTTAAAACGTCATCACACGCACGGCACGCACACTATTTGGGCTTCTTCCACTACTTATGCTATTTTTCTTAGGATTTGTGCAACATTCTTACGCATGCGCTCACCTGAAATCACGCAGATTCATCGTAAAGTGATTTCAGACTTAGTACTTCCATCAAGAAATCAGCTTTGATTTTTGTTATCAGGAAATGTCGATTTGTTTGCTTGTAACTTTATGGGATGAGAAAACAGGCCTTTTAACCAACTTTAACAGTTTTTCGGGCAAGGGACACTTCTGTCTTTTAGGTATGTTAAAACAAACTTAAAATAATCAAAATACGTTTCCTGATTGTATAAAAAAATTCGTGAAGAATTTTAGGGAAGGACAAGATTTGCTGGGTCCTTTATTTAATTTGGGCAATATTGGAATAGTTCCATATATATTCCTATTTTTAATATTTCGGGGTCACTAAAGACCTTAAGGTGCTTTCGTAGGCTACATTTTTTAACCCACGTATTACCAATGACCTGTTTCCTCCTACAAGGATTAATTGCTTGATGTAATATTTTAAACACAGAATCTAAATGGCCTAATAAACAACCTGTTAGTCTGCCGTCTGCCGTTCGCGGGTTGCTCGTTATCGGGGGCAGATATCCAGCATATTTTCGATTAATGAAAAAACACATCCAGATCATTAAAAAAAAAAGGCACAAAGAGGTATTTTATTTTGACCTTTAGATTATGTGGTTAAAATATGGCAAATGGAAAAAGAGCGTGCATCAAACAAAAATATACTTACTTTAGTTGTACGATATGTTGGAACTTCATTTGTTGGAGTTGGAGTTGCAATTGTCACAGGAATTTTGCTTGTTCTTGAAGTTGGAGATGGATTCTGAAAAAATGAATTATTTTATTCCCGTGCAGATTCTTACGTCCACTTAATAGGTTATGAGTGCCGCTATATATTCAGATTTCAGTAGTCTCTGCTAGGCTGTCCAAGCTTATCGAAGTTTAAGTCAAAATGGATTAAAGAAAGAAGTACTTATTGTATGTTATCAACAATTATCTCTCTAAAATGTGCGTGTGAACTTTCCTATATTTTTTCAAAGGAAAAGTACTTAACTTTAATTTAATAATATTTATATTATGAGAAGTTTTAGGCTCCGGAAGCTACGATCATGGTTCCTTAAATCAACCAATTCCGACGCAACTGGAACGTTTACGACATCTACTTCTGCTCCTTCTGTCCCAGAAGGTAAGCAAGAGCGGGAAATTTACGCGATATAACATCGTGCAACACTGTTCCTTGGAGTCAGGTCTCTAGCCGCGGATGACCTTACGCGGCAGACGGGACAGTTGGAGATAAAGGTTTCACATCTGGATACTTTTTTAGATCTACTAATCTCTGTAGAGTGTTATGAGGAACAGTGTTGACGGACCAGATGAAGTGAACCCAGAAGAACAGCCTTTTTCATTCGGTTCGCAATGGAATGAGACTGACGCTGGCAAGCCGGAATCTTGTTGAGTTGGCTAATGAATTAAGCTTTCATACCTTCAAGACAGCCGATTATGAGAACTACAAGATCGACTTTGTAGCCTTGGTACAGCCTGCTCAGCTCGAAAAGAAGTGCTTGATATTTCGCCCGTTTTTCTTCCTCCTTTGCCGTGATATTACCATCGGCTTGTGCCGAGAATTCAATCACGTAAATGATCTTGGTCTTCAGATCTTGGAGGACAATATCAGGCTTCGTAGCACTGATAATATAATACTTTCAGAGCCGCATTGTGTCTCTCGATGTACCCATAACGTGCATACTTTGAGCATACACTGAGAACATGCCCAAGTATTTCTGTCTCTTGCTTACACGCTCAGCACTTAGTATCGCCTACAGGTATATTCATTATGCACTCGCGGTAAAATAATGTGTCTATAACGCACTCTTAAGAGGCAAAAAGAAATCTCTCAGTCTCCGATCTCAATCCAGCAGACTTAAGAAACATATTGGACAGACCCATCGAGAGCTCTTCTGTACGTATGATGCCGTAGGATTCACCATGAAGGGGCTTGTCAACATGTTCTCTTAGTAGAAGCGTATGTTCTCCTTCCTGTACATGACTTTTGAGCCCCGAAGGTGTTAGTGATTCTAGGCCATGTGTAGTATCGCTGGAATCAAATGGGAGGCCAAGCTCCTCTGCGGCCCTATCTGCGGCACGGCATAGAAACGCCGCAACATTGACGACTTCTTGTTGATGTACGAGCCGCATAAGATAATCTGCACTATTTAGAACTGAGTAGGCTGTAGCCAGAACCGTTCTTCGATGAAGACGCTCCAAGCTTAGCAAGCCTCACTCTTTATCTTGAGGTAGGTGCAGTATATAGGTGAAGTGTAGTGCAGTATAGGAACGGCCAGCATATTGGTCGCCTGGATCCTATTCTTTCCAGATAATTCGGAAGCCCACATTTTTCTGAGAATTTGGCGATACCTTTTTACAAGGGCCGTTTTTAACACATACACCTTTTGTCAGATGTTATGACAAATCTTATCCGCCAAAACAGCATTAGCTCTTTTATGGATTTCACTATTTTTAAATGCACCTCCAGTCACTCAAGGAGCTTAATAAGTAGCGCATGGTTCGTGTTATTGAATGCATTACGGTAGTCAATCCAAGCCATGGACAGATTGCGTCGATACCTGATCGAGTCTTGGGTAATACACCTGTCTATTAACAGGTTCTCCCTGTAACCTCCCAGCCCTCTCTTGCATCCACGTTTTCAATTATTGCACTCCATACCGGCTCGACAGATGTTAATATCCTCTCTTTGAGGATGCCAGTGAATAGCTTGTAGCTGGTATTTAAACAAGCTACGGGCCTGTAGTTCTGTGGACTTGACAAATCTCCGGTCTTAGGGATCAATACCGTGCGTCCTTCCACTAGCCACTGCGTGATTTGCTTTCCGTAAGTTTCGAGCAAGTGCCCTAACTTTTGGAGTGAATTTTTTATTTGATGTTATGTAGCTAATCAGGCACCGAATGTTTGATGCATGCCGTCTCGCCGTTTTAATTGTAATTGAAACAATTATAAAATCAAGCTGTCCAATACGCTCGCGAGTCTTACTAAGCCGTACTGAAGTATTGTTACTTCTATTGTCGCTAAGCAGAGAG
Source organism: Andricus coriarius (assembly GCA_932066315.1). Taxonomy (NCBI): domain Eukaryota; kingdom Metazoa; phylum Arthropoda; class Insecta; order Hymenoptera; family Cynipidae; genus Andricus; species Andricus coriarius. The sequence goes on along the minus strand of CAKNWT010101225.1, from coordinate 5,866 downwards.
ACCGCTTTGTCGTGAACTACACAGTTCAGATTCCAGAGATTAACATCTTCGGGGAGCAAATCGGGGAGACCATTATTAGCTTAAGATAATTTGTCCATGCTGAGGAAGACTTTTTGGTGGATAGATCTCGTACTTCTTATGTAGGTATAATCGGCTATCTGGAAAGGTGGTCTTGCTGGAACGGGTGGTATGTTCGCTGGAGGATGTTGCTCTTCTTCTTGCCGAAGAAAAGCTTGATATCCGTTTTTGCGCAAAACGATACCTGATCTCTTAAATACTGAGACGTTTTATGAGCATATTCCGGGTGCATATTGACCCAACGTTCATGTAACCTCTGCATGAATCCTCTACGCGCCGGTGAGCTTCTTTGCCAACAGGTAAGGATGTCCCTCCTGAGTTGGTCCGACCACTTAAATCGATGTTCTCGCGTTTGTCCGGGGCTATTGCCTGGTCGTCGCCTCGGTTCGGTCCTATTGCCACTCGCAACTGAACCCTGGCCTCCATCCGAGAGAGGCCTATTCTGGGTGGCACTGCGCGATACTGGTGACATAACCGCATAATTCGTTGCACTAGGGAGTTAGCCCAATGCAACGTGGCGGACTGCAAGAGCCGAAGCTCTCGGGCTATGCGGTCGCCACATTCATACGCTTATATTATTATTGTTATTATTTATTTTTATTGAATCGGTGATCATTTTCATCAAAGCAACTTACTTTGGTTGTAGGAGATGTTGAAAGTTCATTTGTTGGAGTTGAAGTTGCAATTGTTACAGGAATTTTTCTTGTTTTTGAAGTTAGAGGTGCATTATGAAAAAATTAATTATTTCATTCCCGTAAATATTCTTAGGTCCACTTGATAGGTCATGAGTTCCGCTATATATTCAGATTTCAGTCGCGCCTGCTAGGCTGTCCAAGCTCATCGAAGTTTAAGTCAAAATGGATTAGAGAAAGAAGTATTTATTGTAAGTTATCAACAATCATCTTCCTAAAATGTGCGTGTGAATGCACCTCTATTTTTTTAAAGGAAACGTACTCAACTTTAATTCAATAATATTTGTATTATTATTGTTATTATTTATTTTTATTTAGTTTAGTATATTATAACACTGTTTAAAAGATTCTAAAAATCTTTCTATGCATTATACAAAAATAAGACAGTTTGTAATTTACAAATATCTACTTGTGTTATCTGGTATTAGAGGGCTTCCATAAACCACGAGGCCCATTTTCGGATGCTTTTTGACCCACTCCTCACTATTTGGCTCTTTTTTCTGACATTTCCTGTAGTTTTTCGCCATTTTGTGGCACTAGGTTGACCTCCTTCCCCACCTAAACAAACCGCGTAGTCTACGGAAGGCCCCTTAACAGAAAACACAGAAAAACATAATTTTCTTTTCAAAATTTATCTACTCGCTCGCAAGTTTGAGCGCACCTGGTGAGCGTGTCTATTGGATCTCGCGCTTCGGTCTCTATACTATATTTACCTGGTACTACGCGTTTGGCTTTTGTACATCGGCCACGTTTTTACCTTTTAAAATTAAAGGTAATACTATTGACTTCTGTAATTTTGTGATTGTAAATTCTGTTTTGCTAAAGCTCTTTTGGCCTGAATGAATATATTCTAATCATGTGTCTCGAGCTTCGCATTCGATTGATGTATGTCCACAACGCAAAATTGTCTATGTTATGTTGAAATAGAATAGGCTAAATGTATGTTCTAATAATTTTTGTACGATTGTCCGATTCTTCTGTGTGTGGATAAAATTTTTGCTGGTTAATGTTTTATTTTATCTTGTGTCCTTTTTCCATCAATTTAAATTTTTTACATTTAATGTAATTTTTCACGATCAAAACGAAAACTAGGCATCTTAACAAAAAGTGGTCAGAAGCCAATTTGTAGATCTATTTTAGTCGAAAAATTTGTCGTAAAATATTTTATTATATCTTTTGTTGTTTTTTCAAAAATTTAAATTCCTTATTTTTAGTGCTATTTCGCACGATCAAAAATAAATATGTTTGTCCTATTAAAAAGTAAGATAACCAAATTTGCAGAAAATGTTAAGATAAATTATTTTTCTTGCTAAAATTCTTTCATACCTTGCATAGGTCTGTAAAAAAATTAAGATTTTTGAAATAACATTTTGTACGATTAAAAAAAACCATCTTATTGAAATATTCTCTTTAAAAAATGTGTAGATCTTTTTGAGGTCAATAATTTATCCTCTTTACATTTTATTGCATCTTGCACAGCTTAGCCGGAAAACAGAAGATTTTTGTTTTAATAATATTTTTATCGAACAAAACCAAAACTAATAAATATTCCTGCCTCGCAAGGTCATTCTCCTCGCGCGCCATGCGTGCGGTTCGCTTCGCTCGAAAGTTTAAGCGCGCCTAGGGAGCGAGTCTATTGGTTCTTGCGCTTTACGCTGCGATATTTATTCTATGCACTCAGAATGCTTGACTACAAATTTAGAAAATACATCTGTTTTACATCTCAGCTTTTCTATGAATCTCGATATCCTGAATTTGCTACGTACTTAAGTATCGTTAAGATTAAATTTCTCAAAGCCCTGGGGGGTTTAAGGTACACATTCTCATCGTTACCTTAAAAAAAAGATATAAATACCTTTGCTTGAAATAAAAAGCTGCAATCCTTTTTTCAGTTTTTCTTCCCTGTTTAGCTCATTTTTGTACAATGTCAAAACTAAAAAATAATTTATTTGCTTTTGATGGTCGTATCTCTTAAAAAGAACCAATTCTGGCTTCGTTACCGACAGTATCATGATTTTAGGGCAAAGGCAGAATTCGATAAAGGCAATAAAGCTGAAAATGAGGCAAAACATAATTAAAAGTGTTTGTGCATGACGCACACAAACGACCTACGTTTTAATTTTGAACTTGAACGTTTGACTTAGAAGTATTCAGCATAACTGCGTACGGCCACTGAAACAGCCTGGCGCCATCTGTTGCCTAAAAGTGACAATTTCTTAGGGATGAATTCTACTTGTTTACATGCGATTGAAGATAAATAAATTTATACTGAAAATAAGAGTTTACCTGTCAGATAACGAGAGTGTCTGTAGGAAAACTGATAAAATCTCAGTAGACAGTAGATCTATCGGATTACAAATATCACATAGAGTACTTCAATATTATTGTTTTTCGAAAAAGGTGTCTCTGGACAAATTATTGTTTAAATGGGAAAGTAATATTATGTATATTCGCATATTTATACGATCTATTATTTTTGTAAAAGTAATGCTAGTTGTCAGATTTTGAGGTTAGAAAATTGTATTGTTGTTTCTAACAATCAGAAGTTTTAATATAAATAGCAGAAAAAAACTAACAAATTTTGTAAAAAAAATATTGTTAAAAAAAATTAAACGTTGTTGAAAATATAAAATAATTTATTACCTCAACGATTGGAAAATATCTGAAAATAAATTTATGTCACTTAACGATAATACGGTAATATTTTTTATAAAAAAAAACGAGTTTTTGAAAAAAAATTATTTAAGAAAATGGAATTTGTTTACAGAATTAAAAATTAATTAACCAGTGGTGATCAATATTCCACTAAAGAAATAGTAATAATTATTATTTTAAAAATTTGAGAGAAAAACATTATTTAAACAAATTCCATTTGTTCAAATAATTAAACATTATTAAAACAATATAACTAATTATTCCACTAGAACAATAGTAATAATTTTTAGAAAAAAATCACGTAAACAAATTAAATTTGTTCAAATGATTGAAATTTTATTAACCAATTGAATAAAGTGCTCAAAAGGACGATTTCATAAAAAATTGACATATTTGGTATTAAGGGCAGTTTTCAGGGACCCGTTGGAGGGGGGGAGGGGGGGGGGGTCACTGTCCTCTAAAAAAAGGGTTTTTGGACCACCCTTATGCAGATAACATCGTCCTAATTTTCTCTATTTCGAACATACGGATATTCTAGTGTGAAAATTACACAATTCCCGATAAAAATACCACTGGTATTTTGATGTCCTAAGATTACTGTGGCTCATTTTTATTGTTAAGTTCATAAAGTTAGGGTAAATCAGGAGAGGCCACGCCCCCTCTCCTACCCCCAACCCTCCTTTTAGTCCACGCCTCTCGACCAATCAGAGCCCGTCCTATGGCTCGGGTTAACTACTTATATATGGGCGATTTGCAAATAGATTTTGATTTTGGCTTCCGAGATGCGAGTAAATTGAAGTTCTAAATTATGCAATAATGGTCTAAATTATTCTTTTACTTAAAGTACATTATTATAAAGGTTTAAAACAAGGTTTGGCAGGCTTAGCGTGTCGAAGTAATTCGATAAGTTTTCTTAATGTCCAAAAGTTGTCTGCACATTCTAAAAAATTTTCGAAATTATTTCAAAATTTGTTTTGAAAATGTTTAAAATTTGTTCGAAGAAGGAGAAAAATTAACAACACTTCCAGATCAAATAGTATTTAATACAATTGGTAAGTCATTACATTTCGATGTTGAAAAATCATGTTTTAAAACACTTTTACTTTTTATGTAATTTCTGATGTAATTCTTTTAATAGATTTTAACCATGGATTTATGATGAGGTTAGTAGGACTAGTGACGAAACGTCAATTGTATTAAATACTAGTTGCTCTGGAAGTGTTGTTAATCTTTCGCCTATATAATTCATCCCAGACGTTAAAATTTTTTACTCATCTCCTTGACTTGAATTTGTATAAGAAGAGTTCTTCGTAAAAAAAATATCTATAAACAATATTATATTACGAAGTTTAAGAAGAACTTGAAAAAAAGTAGTTTTAAAACATTTTTTTCTTTCTCTTCAATGCGACTTTGAACATTTTACCAGCGAGTGCAAAAAAAGGCTTCAGAGTGGTTAAAACCCGAGTCGAAATATAGGTTCTCTGTTGATGCTCTATAGTGCTCAATATATCCTAGTTTGGTTCTCTTTAGTCTTCGACATCCTCATTAAGTTCTCTTAAGTCCTATTTAGTACTCTTTTGATCCTCTTTTAGACTCATTGAATTTTTGTGAAATTTTCTAAGTCCTCATTTAAACCTCTATTTTCTCTCTGTATTAGTCTCAGAATGTAAAATTATTAATGAAAATTAATAATAATAATTATTCACTTTTTAAAAATATTTAATAATGACATGGAAATTGATTATCTACTTTCTAACCAATTATATAAAAATAATTAATACTGGTAATTCTCTAATTTTATATTAA
>CAKNWT010101190.1:364-14192 GCA_932066315.1 Andricus coriarius | reverse complement strand
AAAAATGAAGAAACTTTGTTTTTGAAACCACTATATGCTGGAAGTTTTTCTTTTATTTCGATTTTCTACGGAGATGGCTTAAATTGAAGCTCTTAGCATACGGAATTTCGACAATGAGTAAAATTTTCTATGTTATATTTTTCTTTTTTTATATAAGTGGTTAAAATTAAGGCAAATGAGGACATTTGTTTTTTGAGACTCCTATGTTAGAATCTTTGAACTGTAAAAAATGTGTATTGCTGGCGTATGTCACCTCGTATAAATATTTTTAATTTATTCCTTATAGAGAAAATTTTTTTTATATGTAGGATTTTTTAGCTTCAAATTTATATATTTTTTTTAAATTGAAAAACAAGAAAATTCACTCGCAGACCTAAAGCGGTAAAGCGGAACTTCTAAATAATGTTGTATGCATCCTATTGTGTAGTTGAAAGGTTAAGAATTTGAAAATGATATCATAGGTCCGAATATATTTTTGGGAAGTTATGTGTATTTGAAATTTTAGGGTTGTTTAAAAAAAAATACTCATTTCTTATATACGCCTTTATAACTTTTGAACTAATTAAGATATTTAATTTTTCTTTACTAACTCTGGTAAGGTTCTACAAAAAATACTTCTACTCTTCTAAGATATCTTGTATCATTTGCGAGAAAAAATAAAAAAATAAAATTTTCGAAACAAAATTATCGTGGTCTCAAAACATAATTGAAAGAAATTTATATAAATTAGTACTATATATCGTTCTGACATTTTTTCAATTATTTTTAATTCGGAACAACAATAAAAGATCTATAGTTACTCCAAATGGAAACTCTGTCTAGGGCATCGTTCTAAAAAATGCAAACCAGAATTTTTAAATATCAGCTAGAAAAATTGTTCTTTTACGATAAGAAAATCTAGCTACGTTGGTGTTATATAATAACATAACCAACTCAAGTTAGAATCTGAACCACGCTTTCTCCTTCCCTAATACATGTAAATTGTAAAGTTACGATAATGTAAATCTTTCTTACGATTAGATATGTATTATTTTTTCCAATCGAGACTAAAAAAAAAGTTTTGAAAAAACACAGGGTCATTTGAGACAAACATTTATTCTAGGAATAAGAATTGGATGAATTGGTAGACATTCAAGGACTTGCATTGACTGGTAAATTTGGTCAAATAATTCAATGCCGTCGGAGAACCGAAATAGTAATGTATTCTATTAAACATCCTCAAATTTCTTAAAAACAAAGAAATCAGGCAACAAAATATTGTTTGCTGGTTCTTCATTGATTTTTAATATAACTAGAAAACAAACACGCGCTCACACGTTTCATATTTTCTATTTCTCATGCAATATTCAACAATTAAAATATGAAATTAATATTATAACCAAATTTTAGAATTTCATAGTATTTATTATCTAAAATAATAGAAAAGCAAGGACAATATTGTTGATAATTGATGTCTTAACTTCAAAATTAATATATAAAATATGTTTATGTATAATATGCAGACAAACCGTTGGAATTTTAGTAAAAAATACCAAATTGGTATATTGCAAATATTCTTTCTAATTCGATGATTCTTATTAACGATGGCGATTTAAAAGGAAAATTGCCTGCGAAAAGTGTTGACATAACCTAAAATTGTTCCAAAATTGTTAATTTTCCATAAAATTTTATGATTTTTGTGTAAATTGATCGATTTGCGGTGAAAAACCTTAAAATAAATTTAAATTTGTCCAAAGCTGTAAATATTTAAAAAGTTGCGAATATTCTTTAAAATATAACTGTTGTTTGAAAATTCCAACCTTTAACGTACATTTCTAACGCCACTTAAATTGGTCAAAAATTATGAATGTTCTATGAAATCTAACGACTTTGATAAAAATGTCAATTTTTAACGAAAAACACTAACAATCCGAAATTGTCCAAGCTTGTAAATTTTATTATTTAAGAAATCACTGTTTAAATAATTAAATTAATTGAATTAATATTGCAAATTTTATTATTTAAAAAAAATGTTGGATATAAATCGAATACTTCTTTGTTTCAAAATACAAATTTCAGGTAAAATACACCAACACAATCTAAAGTTGAGGAAAAATGTTGAATATTCTGCTTAATATTCTTCAAAACTTTATGATTTTTGTTTATAATAACCGAATGCCTGTGAAATTTTTTATTATATTCTGAAACTGTTCAACAATTGCAAATCTTATTCAAATTATAATGAATTTTGTTTAAAAATACCAATTTTTGGTGCAAAACACTAACATAACTTAAAATTGATAAAAAATTATGAATCACTAAGATCCTATATTTTTGCTTAGAAAACACAATGTTTTGCGAAAAACGTTAATAAAACCTGGAACTGTTGGAAAATTGCGAATGTTCTTCGAACTATAAAGATTTTTATTTTAAAATACTAATTTTTGATACATTATTAAAAATACGAATTTTTGTCGAAAAACACTACCTTAATCCAAAATGTTTAAAAGATTTTAAATCTTGTTGGAAACATAATGATTATTATTTAAAAATAACAATTTTCGGTGTAATACGCTAACATAATCTATAATTGTTCAAAGTTGTAAATATTCTTATAATCTGATTTTGTCATTAAAAATGCCCATTTTCCAAAGAAAAACACTAACATAATCTAAGTTTGTTAAAAGATTATAATTTTCTTCAAATTATAACGAGTGCATAAAACTTGAATGCAACCTAAAATTGTTAAGAAATTCTGAACCCTTAAAATTTAATGATTTTTATTTTAAAACCCCTAATCGGTAAAATAGGATGAGAAACTGAAAAAACATAAATTGTTGATCAAATTTTAATCTTAGAAATCTACTAATTTTTTATTAAAAATAACAATTGCCGGTGTAGAACGTTAACATAAGCTAAAATTGTTAAAAATGTGGAAACTTGACTATAATTTTTGTTTGGAAATGCTAATTTCCGGTGAAAAAATTAACACAACCTAATATATTCAAAAATTTTAAGTCTTCTTTAGAACTTTGTGATTTTATATTGAAAATCTTTTAAAAAAATACTATTTTACAGCGAAAACTACTAACATAAAACACCCATAATATGTTCAATCATTTATTAGATAATTTGATAGTTTTAATTTAACCGTCCAAGTGTATTAGAAAGTACAAATGTTTCTCAATAATCCGCATAAGGTTTTCTATCATTGTTCTTATTAAAATGTATTATTTGTCTATTTCGTTTTCAAAATTTCAAATTCAAGATATAAAAAACTTAAAGTAGTAAAAAGCCAATCAGGTTTTTAACAACAGTGATTGCGATATTTTCGAGAAATATCGTTATAACATTTTTTTTAGATAGCATAAATTTTGGAAATTAAATATTTTATAAATAGAAAGATTAAAGTTTTCTCAAAAATTGTGAAACTGTGATTTAACCTTTAATTAATTTAGAGGCTCATGAAGTTTCAATGTGGGGGAGGTCATTCCAATTTTAAAAGTAAAGGCTTGGTTGTGAATCATTGGGGTAAGTCATTAATGAAATGTCCAACTGTCGTGCCGCTGATTAATCGTCACCTTATCAGTGCCGCGTGATCTCGGTTTAATTTAATTGCTATCATCGAAAGGTTTGGACCTCACGACTCCCCCTCCCCCACACCCTATATTTCCCCCTTCTCTTATTCAGCTCACTACACACTGATGGTTAATTAACAGGAGGTAGATAAAAAGAGGATGAAAAAAAATTGAGTGAGTACATAAAATCTTATCCCAAGAAAGAATCCTGCTCAAGAGCATGATGACTAGGGTGCTTCGTGAAATACCTTTTTTTTTAGATTTTCTAGAACCTTGACTCGGAAATTTCAATTTCTACCATTGAAAAAAATTTAAGTATACTTGTCCTACAATTAAAAAATAATTTTTTTAAATGCAAGGACTGTGATAGGTACTTTACTTTATATATTTAATTGAAATAAAAACATTTTTGAAACAAAGTTTTTACATTATTCAGCTTGTAATATATAATATAATCGATATTTTGAAAAAGAAGGTTTTTTAAAGTTTTGAAAAGTGTCAAGAAAAGAAAAATATGATATTAGGATTTCTGAGAAAAATTAAGATTATTTTTAATCTTGAAAAATGAATATAAAGAGAAAATTTAAAAATGTTTTAAAAACTTCAAATGATTTCCTAAAATTTCGAAGATGAATGTAGAATATTTTAAATACAAATTTTTGAATTTAAAAATTGTTAAAAAAGAATCTAAAAGGTTTTCAAGCATTTTTTTTTAATTGTAAGATTTTGAAAAGTTCTAGGAATAATTCGATTCAGTTTAAACAATATTTAGGGATTTTAGAAGTTTTGAAGTGGTTAATAATATTCGAAAACTTTGAAAGATTTCTGAAAATTCATAAAATATTTATACATTTCTTCCAAACTTCTACAAGTCCGAACTATCTTTTAAACTGACTCGAAATTTTCCTTAAATCTTGTAAAATCCTTGATATTTTCTCACAATATCTGAAATCTTCAAAAATGTTAAAAAAATTTTTTAAGCTTAAATTCAAAAAATAAATAGTTATTCCAAAGTTTTATTTTGTATTAAAAATTATTTTTCCCCTCAAATGATAATTTGGTAGACATTTTTTTTATTGCAAGATCTGTTTTGGGTGACAAGTCATCTATTATGTTGCTAATTCTTCATTATCATTTTCATTTAAAATAAAAATATTTTTGGTTTGAATATTAATTATTACATTTTTTGTGACTAATTCATCTTTTTTAGTTGGAAATTCTACTATTTGGTTGAAAATTAACTTTTTTGTCAAAATTCTGATTTGAAATATCTAAAGTCTTCAATAATCTTTATGAATTTTCTCAAGAATCTTTAAAGAATTATATTTATATAACCTTAAAAACAAAGAAAGCAGTATTCGAAATTTTGATTTTGTAATAACAATTATTTTTCCTCTGAAATCGAAAAACCACACGCACGTATTTTGCGCGATTGATAATGCTAGTGAGTATAAAAAATAAGGAAGGTACCAAAGACCTTTATTTAACAAGAATTTATCGTTTTTCTAATTAATTTTTTTTTTTAATTATAGAACAAGAATTGCTTATATTTTTTAACAGTAGAAATTGTTGTGAGTAACGTATGTAATATTTCCTGAAAGTTTTATAATTAAAAAAATGTTGTTTTCATTACAAAATTTGACTTCTCAATCTTAACTTTATCATAAAATAGCAAAAGTTTAAGGGTGTTAATACCCACCTTGAAAGATTGTTTTAATAAAAAACAAACTTTGAGTGTCACATGGCACCCTGATCAAGAATTTCCTGAATTGTACAAGATAGGATAGTTAAAATTGTAAAAAAATTAAAATTAAAAACTTTAAAAAGTCGAATTTTTGGCATAAAAACTTCCATATTGACCTCTAAACATTTTTTTTAATCTGGAAAAAATATGGGATTATCTTATCACTAAAAAAAAACAAGTTTCCGATTCAAAGTTTCAGAACATTAAAAAAAAGGATTTTATGATGCTCCTTGGTGATGAAATTTCCTTTGTTAAGGGTTTTTTTACAATACTTACATTTTTCAGAAAAATGTTAAACCCTAGCACCAAGATTCGGTCCTCAGGTGGAAAAATAGTGGAAATCTGATTGTACTGTGATTAGATCGCCTAATGGCTAATGTGGCGTTGATCAGGCTCACTAGGGGAGACCGGGGCGGAATGGGACACCGGGGTAAAAAGGAACACCCGATTTGCTCATAACTTATATGATTCTGTTATTTTAAGGTAATTTTAAATGGAAATTAATTACTGTAAATGACAAAATAGTTTTTTTATGACGCTTATTGCGAAGATCAATAAAATTATTCAATTTTTATTTAATAACCGAGTTTTATGAATGTTTTGAAGATAACTAAGGTAAGGGGAGACGGGACAAAAATCACTTCTTTTTAATTTGTATTGTTTATTCGTAATGAATTATTTTACCACATTTAATTATTTGTGAAATTGAAAAATAAGGGCTCACACCATTTAAATTACAATTTATATTGTAGTATATCACCACAGATGGCTAGTACTTTAATGAAAAAAAAACCTGTCCCATTCCGTCCCGGTCTCTCCTACGTGGAGACTAAACAGTGGGCCAAAAGAAACTTCAGACTAGTTTTTTTCGTAAAAATAATTTAAAGGATCAAAAATAGAATTTTTCGAAATTCTCAGCTTTTCAAAAAGGGGGTAATAATGTTAATTGAAAAACATGTGTAGAAAATTATCGGGGAACTATTCGGGGCCATGAAATACCGTACTGATTGCTAATGTTTCGCTGTCAAGACGGTATATTTTATGGCGCTGAGAAGAAGTGAAACGGTTTTGTATGGTCAAACGCTAGTCTAGACAAACTAATCTAGCGCTATTCAGTTGGTCTTGTGAAAATCTATTTTAGATGGTTAACGTTAAACGTTATTTAAAAGACTGTCTAGATGATGAGAAAAAATTATCTGTTTTTGATTTCCATTTTTTATACTTCTTAACACCCTAACCAGCACCCGATTAGGGACCGAAAGAACGGACTAGATGATTAGGAAAAACTGAATTTTTTTAGTGTTTACTTATTATTTTTGATACTTTCAAACGTCCTGTTTTTTTCTGGAAATCTACCTAAAACTATTTATTCGAGACATTCAGATTTCGAGTTAGGCGGCACCCGATTAGGACCCCAAAAGACTGACTAAATGACAAGGAAAAAATTCACTTTTTTTAATGTTCATTTTTTGTACTTTTAAAAACCCTGGATATTTTTGGAAGTGTGCAAAAAGATATTTGGGTATGATACTCAGAAAATTTTGTGTTAATGACGGGCTAGTCAGCATCCGTATAGGGCCTGAAAAGAACGTCTAGACTAGACAGTCTAGACAATACCCTGACTGGACGCAAGTCTGTCCCGATAATTTTCTACACGGGAAGTGCTATTTTTGTAATATATTTTCCCGTCTTGTTTTCGTAAAGCTCGCCATCAGTTTGTAAAGTGAATCTCGTATTTCATGAATGTATTTATTATTTGAGCATAGAAATTGATAAAGAATTTTTTTGCATTCTTAAGAGATTGTGTGGTCTGTAAATTCGATCTCGTTGCTAGGCGAATCTAGGTTCCAGTTTAAACTGCACTCGAGTCGGCTTATGATCTAAATTCATTTATTCGACGCTGCCCTGGCGCAGTTCACGGTTTCCGTTAAGCAATGCAAATCCGCGCACTCGCGTTTGCAATTGCCTCCCACTCTGGCGACAAAACCTGCAAGCGTACACTCGAAGGCGATCCTGTCCCGGAGATACTACGATAGTGATGCTCGATTGCTTTAAATGTACAAAATGTGTAAAATTGCCTGACAGAATAAAGAGAAACACTAAATAATTTTCCTTTTCCTCTATGATTCCTTTTTTTAGTGAAGTATAAGCATTGAAACAATAAGGCTCTTGATTTATTGAGTCAAATAAATATAATTTTGTGATAAAATCATTTTGTCGAAGTTTCAAAATTCTGAATGTGGAAAAATACTCTCTTAATCTGAATTAGTGAAAATTCAACTAACTAAATCAATTGTAAGGATTTCAACTGATAAATCCGTTATTTTTAAAAATGGGAATAAGGTGATTTTTTAAGAAAATAGGGGAACAATTCTTTTGAATAAAATAAATATGGGTACTATATTATATTAAATTAAATAACAAACGCTCCACATTTTTAAGATTCCAGGTAAAAATATTGCATTATCAACAAAAGATATAAATTTGTAACCAAATATCTGAATTTACAACCAAAAAGATGAATTTACACTCAAATTATGAATCTTCAAAGAAAAAGTTAAATTTTCAAGCAAAGGAGGTGAATTTTCAACCAACCACAAAAATATGAATTTTTAACAAAAAAGTTCATTCACAGCCAAATAGTTGAATTTTAAACAAAAATGGATGACTTTTTTTTACAAAATTGTCAAATTTTCAAGCTAAATGGAGGAATTCTCTTCAGAATACATGAATTTTAAACTAAAAAATATCAATATTTGACCAAAAGTGGAATAAAGTTACAATTTCTATTAAAAAAATTATTTAAATTAAAAAAAAAACGAATATTTAGTAAAATATGTAGATTTTCTACCAGATAGTTGAATTTTGAAGAAATACGAATTTTCAACAACAAAAAAGTAAATTTTCAAGCAAAAATTGAAATATTTCAATTTTAAGTTTAAAAACTTAATTTTAAAGTAGACAAAACACGAATTTTTATCAAGGTGGTTATTTTTACCAAATTTTTATGTCAAATTGACGAATTTTCTACAAAGCAGTTACATTTTTAAAACGAAAACAAGAATTTTAAATAAAAAAGGTCATTTTCAACCAAATAGTTGAATTTTCAACAAAATAATTAAATTTTTTACCTGATAACAACAATTTTAAATAGAACAGATGAATCCTCAACTAAAAATAAAATAGTAGGCTTTTCAATAAAAAATAAATAATTTTCAAACAAAAATAGTTTGATTTTCTGATTGGGTTCTATTATTTCAGTTCGCATTTAAGCAGGAAAACGTGGAAAAGGGGAAAAGGGGAAAAGAGGGGAATAGAGAAAAGACTGCAATAAATAAATGAGAATTTTGATGATTTACAGAATAGCGAATAATAATTTAAACAAAATTGAAGTTCATTTGTAACACTTTAAAAATATTAGCTTGCAAAACCGTAAATTTCGCTGAGGAAATAAAGTTAATTTTGCACTGTACACTTTGTGACTTCGGACTACACCCTGTTTCGTGTCCCAATTAAATGTCCCAGTAATCGTGACGGTCCCAGTAATCGTGAAACTTGGTTATAGTTCGAATATCTTGTTAAAAAAATGTGTTAAAAGTAACATTCAATGATAAAACCCACTTATTGTTAGCATTTTTTAATAGCAAATAGAAAATATATTCATTGAAATTAAATTAAATGGAGGAAAATTGGCATCACGATTACTGGGACTAAGGTCACGATTACTGGGACGTTTTCCTTATCATTATTCAAATAATTATAAATATTCACTTTTCACAATGAATATGAGTGAATACAATATTTCTCGCATTAAATTAGTTCCTGTATGACCATTTACATTACAAATGTTCAAGAAATATTTAATTATGAATTCGGATAGTGCGCGTGCGTATAACAATAATTACTAATTGAATCAGTATATTTTGAGTAATTATCAGTAACTGTATTCTAGCTACAGCAAATAGTATAATGTAACTGACATTCAGTTCCAGACTGTTCCAGAAAGAAAATATAAATATATAATAAATAATAATAAATATATATGAATAAAATATAAATGAAATGAAGAAACTCTTAATTTATGGAGTCAAACCAATCTAATTTCGGGATAAAATAATTGTTCCAAATTTTCAAAATTCCGAATATGGGAAAATACCATGTAAATAATTAACGAAACAGAAATATCCCGAAAAATGAAAAATTCCCGAAATTTCGCATTCCCGAAAGAAAATAAAACTACCAAAAATATGTATTCCCAAAATTTAAAAACTCGAATTGAAAAATTCCTCCTAAAAATATATTGTCTGAGTACTTTAAATGTGCAAACTGTGTACATTTGCGTAACAGAATAAAGACCAACACTAAATATTTTTCTTTCTTCTCTATTATTACTTTCTTGGTCGACCAACAATAAGGCTCTTTCTTTGTATTAATATCCCGAAAAATGAACATTCCCGTAAGAAAATAAAGCTACCAAAAATATATAATTCTAAAATTTCAAAACCCGAATTTTCAAATTTGAGACTATAGTAAATTGTCAAAAACAGTAAATGGCCGAAGTTTCGAATTCTGGAATATAGTAATTTGCCGAATTTTCAAATTCCCGAAAATAATAAATTGACGGATTTTGAAGTTCCCGAACATAGTTGAACGCTCTTTTTAAAGAAAGGTAATAAAATTTCGAAACGAATTGTTGTGGCGAATTGTGGAAAACGTCTTAATTTTTTTATAAGTAAACAAATACCGATAAAATTACCACTTCAGTGATTCAGACTTATTGGTTCTTGGCGATGGAGTGAAAACTTTTGCGATTCCTGATTTAATAAAGCAACATTCTTTGAAGATAATTCCATATTAAGCATTCCACAAAAAAATTCTGTATAAAAAATTATTTGTTAAATATTGATTTTTATAATTTTAATTATTTTCAGATTATTTTTCCTTATTTTATGAGTAATTTGTTTCATAATAGTACTGTGATGAAAAAAAATTGTATTCAAATAATTATTAATAATAATATGAAGAACTTTATTACCAAATGCAGAATTTAGGTGTTTTTAAACAAACAAGTTTTTTTTCCAAATTAGTACTTCTACTTGGTTAACACAAGATAGTTAGAATATGAGGCTCGATTAAAACATAAATATATGGATTATTATAAACAAATTTTAAAATAAATAAAAATTCAGACATTTTCAGTTTAAAAAAAGAATTTTTCAGTCTTAGTATATTATTTAATTAAATACATTATTGTACTTTAAGTACGAATGATAAATTATAAAATTAAAAACTTAATATTATTATAAACTTTCTCGCCAAAAGCACCCCGATTCTGAATTTGTTTATAGTAATAATAACATTTATAAATTTATAAATAGTGCTTAAATTACCATAGTGTATTTAATGAGACATACCAACACTGAGAACAATTTTTCTTCGGCTAAAAAATGTTCCAATTTTTATTTGTTAAAAAATTAGTTTATATAAATCGTGAAATTCATTGTTTAAGCATGCGTAGTATTCATACTGTCTTATGTTAGCCGAGTGGAAGTACTAAGTGGAAAAAACTAGCTTTCGTGAAAGAATACTCAAATTTCGAATTTGTTAATAAAATTTGTTCATATTATTGACAATAATTATTTTAATACAAATTCCTTTTATCACGGTAATATAATAAAATAAATTACTTGTAAAAGAAGGAAGAATATTCTGAAAATAATTAAAATTATACAAAATTAATTTTTAATAAATAATTTGTTTCAAAAGAATTTTTCTTATAATGTTTAATGTCAAATTATTTTGAAATAATGTTGGTGTATCGAATTTAGGGAATTCCAAAATATTTTCGCATTATTTACAAGAATTGAGAAGGTCTAATTGAGAATTTTTTTCGGGTATATTTGTTTGGAAGTGTCAAACGTACCGAAGAAATCTGATTAATTATACCGAAATTTCGGTACAAATAACACCTTTTCCAACTCTATTTATATTAAAAAAGTCCGGCTATTCGTACAAATTTTCGGTACTTGCAGCCGAGTTCTATTTGTTTGTTTATAAAAAAATGAAGACCTTTTTCCAAATTCACACGGACAATTCTGTTCGGACTTGTATTTCCTTTTTGCTTCCTTATAGAGGAAGATTTGTAATGGTAACATTTTCCAAAACTTTTTAATTCATTTGAATAAACCTTCCTCAATTTAGAAATGTCTAGCACAATGTTCTAAGCAATTGTTCGGATGTGTTTGTGTGCGTGTATGTGTGGATTGTGTGTGGATGTCACACTTTTTTGTGGAAACGATAACTTGAAAGCGGTTGCAGATAAATTGATGAAATTTGGAGGTTTTCTTTTACCACTAATATCTTGAACCTGATCGAAGCATTTCTAAAACTATTTATTGCATTTATTGTAGCACTTAATAATATATAAAAAATCTTTTTTTTATAGTAAAACTTTTTTCATTAACATAATTCAAAGATGATACAAGAACATAAAAGATTCCTCGTTTCGGACTTTTTCCATAAGTGTTTTCCCGCATATAGTGCGCAGAGGTTTCATGCCAATCGCGTTAATTTGACTCTTGTCTTTTTCTTGACATGTCCATGTCTCGCCACCGTATAGTACAGTCGGTACAAATATAGAATTATGTATGGTCATTTCAGCTTCTTTTGATATGTTTTTATTTCTGAGAATGAACCCTGCTCCACCGATAACCTTCTTACCCTCATTTATGCACCTATATAACTACACATCTATTTTTTCGTCGCTAGTGAATAGGCTACCCAGATATACGTACTTGTCAACTTGTCCTAATCTCTCATCATTTAGGAAAATGTTGCACATTGATTTCCCCCTTTTTTCTTCAAACACCACACCTTTGTTTTATTTACGTTAATTTTGTGGTTCATGGTCTTCATGCTTGTATTAAGTTTATTCAACATTCTTTGCAAGTGCTCGATTGATTCTGCCATAGCAATCTTGTCACCTGCGAAAGATAACCCATGAACCTTCATTGTTTCGAGATCTACATCCTCTTCGTTGAAGAGGGCCATTCTTAGACACTTATCTATAAATATGATATATAGCCATGAGGACATAATGCATCCTTGTTTAACGTCTTGCATAATATCGAACCAATCACTCAGTTTCCCATTAACCCTTACACTCGCTTTGCTGCCTGCATATATTGTTTGTATTGCTCGTAGGAGCCATCCATTGACTCTGTACTCTTTGAGGATTTCCCAAAGTTTACTTCTATTTACCTTTTCAAATGCTTTTTCTAGGTCAAAAAATGCACAGAGTACTTTCTTCCCTACTCTTTAGCTTTTTTCTGTGATCTGTCATAAGCTAAATATCTGATCTGTACATAATCTTCCTGTCATAAATCCACTTTGTACTTCCCATATATTTTCTTCTGTAATTTGCATTATCCTACGAATAAGTATTTTTGAGTATATTTTACTTGCGGTACTTAATAAGCTGGATACCTCTGTAATTATTGCAGTTGCTTTTATCTCCCTTTTTTGTATATTGGTACGATAATCGCTTTTCTCCAATCTTCTGGGACTTGTCCCGTCTCGATACATAAATTAATCAATTCGCGCAACCTGTGAGGTTTGTACTCGCCACCGTATTTAAGCATTTCGGCTCTAATACTGTCTAAACCAGCAGCCTTACCATTTTTTAAGCTTTCAATTATATATCTAACCTCAGTGACAAAGACTTTTTCATTTGGGTTTTCTAATGCATTAGTTTCTGTCTCGCAGTTCTGTTGTCCTATATCTTTACCTCCTAATAATTTTTTAAAAGAGTCTTTTAAAGCGTCTACTATCCCGTCTGTATCATATATAGCATTTCACCTTTGCTGTTTTTCATGCTGACAAACTCTATACTTTTACTTCCCTTCACCTCTTTAAGTAATAGTTTCATGGTTCCATGAAAGTAGTTTTGTAATTTCTTGTCTTCTTCTGTTCCCATTTTATCTTTACTTTCCAGGTCTAGTCGTTCACTTTCCTCTTTTTGTGTTCATTTTAAAGTCTATTTCTCTCCTCATCGCTAAGACCTGTGATGTTTAACGTTCTCTCGTACGGTTCCTTCTTTTCTTGCCAGGCTAATATTTGAAAACACGGTTTTTTATAGTAAGACTTTTTCCATTAACATCACTCAAAGTTGATACATGAACATAAAAGATTTCTTGGTTCGAGATAATTCGAATGACCTATAATATTGATATATATTATTTTGAAGAGTAAGGAAGCTATGGTAATGCATACTATTTGAAAACACGGGTTTTTAAAGTAAAACTTTTTTTCACTAACACAATTCAAAGTTAATACATGAACCTAAAAGATTCCTTGGTTCGAGACGAATCGATTGACCTATACTATATATATACAGGGTGTTTTTTTTAACTTGAGACAACGAAATATCTCAAAAAATACGCATCCTACGGAAAAAATGTCTGGAATAAAAACTTTTTATTTTCGAGGGGGAAAAAAGATTTGTTAAAATTTACCCCACCCCCACCCC
>CAKNWT010101186.1:1165-13837 GCA_932066315.1 Andricus coriarius | reverse complement strand
AATGCTGCAAGAAAATTAATGTTCTACCAAAACAGACGAATTTTGAACCAAATACATCAATTTTCAACTAAATTGTGGAATTTTGAAGCAAAAAAAAAACAAAGAATTTTCTACAAAACATTTGAATTTCCAACCAAAAATATGAATTTTCAACAAAAAAGTTGATTTTCAACCAATTTTAAAATTCCATTTTCTACGTATTCATGATGTTAAATTAAATGGAATCTTTTTCTTGTCAAAATAATCCTCCATTCATCAAAATAGTATATTTTATAAAATTGTTGGAAGAAACATTATGCAAAACAAGTTCGGCAAAAAATAAGATTGATTAAATAAAGAATTTTCATTATTTGACAAAGTTATTTCGTAGTGAAATACTTTACTTTCGAATATTTATATATGAAATTGTTAATTATAGATGATTTATATTCCGATATTTTAAAAATATAAGTGCCGTTTCAAAACGGCTTAATTTTTCAGGTTTGAATTTGAGCACAAAGAGCACAATTTGCAAAGCTTCATCTTGAATTTATCAATTTTGAAATCATAAATTTGTCTATTTTTATTCCGATGGTTTTGAAATTCCTGTATTTTAAATTGTACAATACTGAGACTTAATGTTTTACAATTTTAAACAATTTACAT
Source organism: Andricus coriarius (assembly GCA_932066315.1). Lineage (NCBI taxonomy): Eukaryota > Metazoa > Arthropoda > Insecta > Hymenoptera > Cynipidae > Andricus > Andricus coriarius. The sequence continues at coordinate 13,192 of CAKNWT010101186.1, read as the reverse complement.
GAGAAATTATTTAATTTTAAACGCGTTTACTTTGAAATTGATTAATTATCAAATTATAAAATTAATTCATTTTGAGTGATTTTTGTAACGACAGCTACCTTAATTTTGACATTTATACAATTTTGAAGGATTTAAAAGTGAATTTTTCTGCAATTTCTAATATTTGGATTTTAAACTATGCGATTATAGAACTTTGAAATTTGAAAACATACTATTTTTAACCTATTGAATTAAAACTGTTCAATGTCTAACGCCTTCAATTTTTAAGTTATACCATTTTGAATATTTCATTCTTAAATACACTCGGACTTCAAATTTAAGCACGGTTTTGGTTCTGACATTCGGCTTCAATTGAGGCCTCCGAACGTAAACAGTCAGGGCCGCGGCGCGATGTCATTCTTGGAACGCAAAAATTGAATTTGCTAAAATTGAAGTCCGTGTGTATTGCATAATGTTCAAGAGCTTGAAATTAAAATTATTTTACCTATAGAATGCTTTCAATTTGAAATTAGTTATATTTTTAAAATTATACAACTTTATTTTTATTATTATCTATTTATACTTTCCAATGTGGTTTCGAATACTTCAAAGTCAAACTTTGATAAAAAATTAATTATTAAAATAATGTCAGTTTTAAAACATCTGATTTTTGACCCTACAATTTAAAAAAATCTACAAATAAACACCCGCGGAAAGGATTTACACGCCTTATTTTTGAGCTATTGCTAAAGTCCCTTAATTTTTATAATATCAACATTAAAATTTTCCCTCATAATAGCACTAATGGTAATAAAATTCTGCATCTAATAAGCACAAGTTGAAACTTCATCATTTTTCAAAATTATATGGCCCTAGGGCAGACTCTATGTAAAAAGTTCTATATTTCATAGAAATTTAGAAAAATGCTATGGAGAATTACCTTTAAAATAAGCCTAAGTCAAGCAGGGTAAACGCTGGATGATTACCCCAAACTGAGGTAAACTTTCCGTTGTGAATCGCAGATATCTCCGGCGGACTTTACTAGAGGCAGCACGTTACAGGCCTTTAGCCGCGGAAAGTTTACCTCAGTTTAAAGTAATCAACTGACCATTACCCTGCCTATTATCTTTTTACAAAACTGACATTTTGACTTCAACTTGTGCTTATGAAACGCAGAATTGTATTGCCTTTCGCGATACAAAATGAAACCGTCGAAGATTATTATACCTATATAACAATAATAGTAACAATGATAATGTTAAATTCTTTGAATTTAAAGTGCATCCCAGAACTTGAAGCAACTGCACTCAGAGTATAAATCATAAATAAATATACAATGAGAATGCAACCAGGTTGAATCTGTAATTTTTTTATAAATGCATATATTGTATCGAAATAATGGATAATGGTTGACAGCATTGATTATAAGAAATAATAAAGGATTATTATAACGGTTGTAAGGCAAACGCATTATTCCGTTAGAGGACGCATATATATGCGATATGCGTTAAGAATACTAAACGTCCTATAAATGCCACGTCACTTATGGCGTTCGTTCTTGCGTGCGGAATATTATTCATGGTTCGCTAATGAACGGCATACATTTTTTTCTCAAAAAGGTCATCCATTGGTCGAATATTCTCCGACATGGCAAAACTAACAGAATATAAATCCTATCTTCCATCTATAGTTCTAAAGTATAAAGAGCAATTATCACCTTACAACTATCGGTATATCTTCCTTTTATGATGATCCTCATAAACTTTTCTACTAAAAAGTTATTTCAAAGCGTTGCTTCTAACTGTGAAATGCCAAGCCTCAAAAGAATACCGAAGTGGGAATTTTTGAGTTGCAATAAAAATGAGATACGAAAACAGCTGAAGCATAGTGAAAATTTTCATTGTTCAAAGTGAGATGGAAGAAAATTCAAACCTTCTCAAATATTAGAATTACTTTGGTTTTAATATTTGTATAGTCCCTAGAAATTTTTTGTAATCCATCAGGGGCCGTTCGCAAACTGCGTCACACTGTCGGGGGAGTGGGGGTAACAGATTTTGTGACGATTTGTGACGAAAGGAGGGAGGAATTAACACAGAATGTGACATCACACATAAAAAATATAAATGCGAATGACAATTTTTTGATGAAATGGCTGATGAAATTAAAATTAGTGATTTTATTTTACAAGAGAAGCATCTAGACTTCACACTCTTTTCCATACTCCCATTTTTTCGTTTTTTTTTCTCTTAAATGCGAACTGAATTAATAGAAACACAATAAGAAAAGCCAACTGTTTTCCGTTGAAAGTTAATTCTTTATAATTGAAAAGTCTACTATTAAATTTTTGGTTCAGAATTCATCTCTTTTAGTTAGAAATTCCACTATTTGGTTGAAAATTTAACTATTTTGTTGAAAATTCGTTTTTTTTTTTATTTAAAAATTTAATTAATCCTGTATTGGCTGTAAATTGATCATTGTCAGTAGGAAATTCAAGTATTAAATTTTTTAATTCAAAATTCATCTTTTTTCGTTGAAAATTTAAGTATTTGGTTGAAAGTTGAACTAATTTGTTAAAAATTCATTTTATGGGTTTAAGACTTTAGGTTTTACCTACATATTTGTTTGAAAAATTATTTTTATTTTGGTTGAAAATAAATTTTTTAACTCAAACTTCAACCATTCTATTTTTTGTTGAAAATTTTGATCATTTTTAGTAAAGAATTCAACTATTAAATTTTGCATTGAGAATTCATATTTTTTAGTTGAAAATTCTACTGTTTTGTTGAAAGTTGAACTACCTTCCCCACTCTCTCTCTCTCTCTCTTCAATGAATAATCGTTTTTGTATTAAAAGATTAAATATTGTTTGGTTTTTGTTGATTGGTTGATGATTCAACTCTTTTGTTGAAAATTCGTCTTTTTTGGTTGCATTCAACTGTTTTTTATTTTAAATTAAATTATTTTTTTGTTAAAATATCAACTATTAAATTTTTGGTTAAATTGGACTGTTTTTATTTAAAATTCAAATCTTGTTTTGTTCAAATATGAACTATTATATTTTTCGTAGAGAATTAATCTATTTGACTCAAATTGCAACTACTTGGTTGAAACTTGAACTTCTTTATTAAAAATTCATTTTTTTGGTGAAGATTCAACATTTTAGTTGAAATTTCATCTATTTTGTTGTAAATTTTATTATTTTGTTAAAAATTCATTCATTCATTATTTTGGAAAATATAAAATTCGTCTTTTTGGTTCGAAGTATTTACTATTTGTTTTAAAATGCATCTTTTTGTGGATAAATTGTACTCTTTTTTCAAAATTCGACCATTTGGTTGAAAATTTATCTTTCTACGAATTACTTTTATTCGAAAGAATTTGTTCCCCTATTATTCCCTTATTTTCCTGAAAAATCACCCTATTTCCTCCGTTTTGAGAGCATTTTTGGATGTACTCTGTTATAAAATGGTCGGCATTTGTTTCATTTTAGATGTTTATCAAATTAAATCGAACAAAAAATTTTGACTTGAAAAGAGGGGGGCTGCATTTGTAACTTCACCCTGGGAGGTTTAAGCTTTGTGTGATGTTCTGTGACGAAAAAGGGGTGGGGTAGAAAAAGTGTTCAAAATAGCGTGACGTAGTTATCCACTGAAGAAATTGAAACTTCTCGAGTACACATTCTTTCCGCCTTTTATGCATTTAAATTTTAAAGTATCATGTTTGAGAGAGTTGAGTCAGTGTTTTCGTAGCTGCATCTTTTAAACAAAAAAATAACAGTCTTCCTGGTTGAATGCACGAGGAACGAGTAATGCTGAAACTACTGTAACTTTTCATGATCCACTAGTCTCGCCACTGGTTGTAAAATCTGTAGAACAATCTTTAATCACGATGAGATGAAACTGAGTGTATTATATTCTCTGAGGAGAATTTCATATATAGATATATTCTTCTATAGAAAAGAAGGATAACGAGTTCGTGATGATCTGCAACGGCCAAGGTCAGTTTTAGACCTTGGATACCTTCATCTAAATTCCAGATATTTTTTCCTCTATTTTCAAGTTCTGGCATCATTTTCGAGCAATGTAGCAATTTCTCGAATAAAGGAAAGTCTTTTCTGATATGGATAGACTTTTCAAACAGGTAGATTTTTCTCGACTCGAGATTAAACTCTTTCTAAGGAAGTTTCCGTGAAAGAGGCTATTACCACTGAAGCGTGGCAGAATAGTGGTTCAGTAGTGAGTAGTAACAGTTTATCTGCTTTCGTATACTGCAGTTACCCGTTAGGAGAACGCGTCATGTGCCTGCATGAATAATAATGCCCAGAAGTATTCTGCAAAACGTGGTTCTTTGAGAAGAGGCAAAACTCTTCCGGACCAGAAATACTGGTCAGCATTCACCAAGTTCAACGAGTTAGAAACTGAATCCTCATTTTCAAGGAGGAATGAAAACTTGATTTATAACAGAAATATTATATTTTTACAATTCACTCAGGCCTCGGACTCACTACACTAGTGCACCCTATTTGACACTTTTTTTAGCGATGACACTATTTTGCTACTATTTCGAAAATAATGACACTAACGACTCTATTTTCTCACAATTGTCTGCTAATGTCACTATTCAGTTCGTTCTTAAGTGGAAAAAGTGGAATAGGCAAAATATTTCGAAGCCTGCGATAAATAAATAGGAATTTTGATAATTGACAGACGAAAAAATAACATTTTAAGTAAAAATTGAAGTTCATTTTCAATACTTTTAAAATTGGAAAACTGGAAATTTCGCTTTAAAGATAAACTTAATTTTTCATTGCACACTTTTTTATTTCGGATTATACACTATTAAATTCAGAGTACACATAATTTGAATACTTGAAAAATTGTGTAACACAATTTTCACACTATTTTTAAAATTTGTGACTCTATTGTCTTCTCGTTTAGAAATATTTTTAAAAAATTTGTCATATATCCTCGTATTTCTAATAATTTTGCACTATGTTTTTTTAAGATAATGACCTTGAATTAAATGAAGTGTCCACTTGTCTTTCAAAAATAAATGTAGATAATTTTCTGTTGTTTCCTAGTTTTTAAATATTTGTTCAGTCATTCAATTTTCAAGATTCAAGCTCTCAAAATTGAACAATTTCAGGTTTGAAGTATGCTAAATTGAATTGAAAAATAAAGCATTATAAGTTTTATAATTTTCAAAAAGTACAAAAAATTTCAAATAATTTTGCCAGTCGAACTTTTTTAATTTACACGCATTGAAAATTAAACAATATTCAAATATAAGATATTAAAAACAGCATACATATATGCCATTTATACAATTGAAAATTAAAACGTTCAAAAGTACATGTTTTTAAATTAGGGCTGTTTTAAATTGAAGTTTTTGATAAGTTAACAATTTTAAATTGAAAATTTTTCTAATTGAATTGTTTCAAATAAAAATAATAAAAATTGCAGGACAATTTCACTTGAAAATTGGTTTCAATTATAATATTTCAAATCTGAAACGTGAATAGTTTTAAACTTAAGCGGTTCAAAAGTCAATAATCTTTAGAAATAAATTGAGAAGTTTGAGATTAAAATATTCCAAATTGCTTTGTTTCAATTTTAAATCTTTCGAAATTATAATTTTCAGTGTGAAGCCATCGAAGTTATACAAACTTCATAAATAAGAAGCACTGAAAGTTTTAAATTTTCAAAATGGAAGTCATCAAAATTGAATAATTTTTATTTTCAGGCCTAAACTTGTAGCATTGAACCATTGTTAGTGTTGAAAACTAAAAATGAAATTATTTCTGATGGAAAGCTCTCAAAATAAAATTTTCTTAGAATAAAATATTCTAAATTTGTAGTGTTTGAAATTTATTTTAAGTTTGAGTGTTCAAATTGAATAATTTTTTATTAAATGGCATGTTTGCCAAGCCTTTAGAATAAAAATATTCATATTTTTGCCTTTAAAATTGAAAGATTCAAAATTAAGCTCTTGGATACCTTTATAATTCAAAAGTTCCAATTTAAAGCTGCAAAAATAAGTAGTGTTTCTTACATTACTTCAAAAATTAATACTATTATACCAATGATGATATTGTATAATACAGAAAAGATTTTTAATGAAAAAAAAATGTTGATACTAAAATTGTTTGCTTAACCAATTTTTTTGCGAACAATTTCTCTTCTACAGTTATTAAAATTCCAATCATGCCCGGTTCTAGTTGAATTTGATAAATGTTGTGCCATTTTTCAATGACATTTATAGAACACGATTTATCCTTGGATATGGTTGACGAGAGGAGTGTATAAAAAAAAAGAAGAGAAAGGCAATAAGGAATTGTTTCTAATGTAATTTGGATTTCCTATTGTCCCATTACCTTGGCATTGGTAGTCAAAATGTTCGTGCCATGCGCCAGTTTGCATGATAATAAATAATGGAAAAACGCATAGGCAAAGTGTATGGGATCACATATCTGGACACACATACGTAAAATACGACACGCTAACCGGGCTTGTGGCCCTCTTAACAAGTGTTCCGCATCTTACTCCTTTTATTAATACACATAATAGCGCACTTTTATACATAGCTTATAACGGACCCTCTTTAATTAATCAATTAATTGGCCATAAATTTTTCTTAATAAGCCTCTACCTAGTATAGACGCGTTGCGTGAAATGGTACCGATTAGTTTCTTTCCTGTATAATTTATACCTTATACCTATAGGTGCGAAGAACTATATTGTACCTGAAATTTAACAATATACACTCCATAGAATTTTTATCGTTTGGAAAAAAAGATTTTAAACTTACCAGAACTCTTGTTAATAATAGTGGCGTCACTTTTTTATATTTTTTAAAAATTTTAAGTAATTTTACAATTTTACAGATATTGCCTGTAAAAATTTCAGACCATTTCTTTCAAGTTCACATTTTGAACATATTAAATTGCCAAAAAAATTAACTAAATTTTACAGAAAATATTCGTTAATGCTTGACAGAAATAACATTTTGGGCCGTTCAAAAACTATAAATTATGCTACTTTGAACACTTTTTCCACCCATCCCCTTCATTGTCACAGATCATCACGCACCTTAATTCCCCCCATACCTTAAGACAAGATTTTTTCTTCGATTTCATTCGATAAACGCCTCAAATTCAATATGAAACACTTAAGATTTCAATTTGAAATATATTGCATTTTCAACAAAATAGTTGAATTTTCAACTCAAACATCCAAATAGTTGAAATTTCAAGCAAAAGAAACTAATGTTCAACCAAATGCTTCAATTTTCAACTTGCAAAGATGAATTTTCCACCAAAAAGGAATTAAATTCAACCACAAACAGTTGTATTTTTATCCAACTAATGGAATCTTCAAGCCAAAAAAGATGAATTTTACATCCAAAAATACGAATTTTCAAGAAATCTATTGAATATTCGAACAAAAAGGATAATTTTTTAACAAAACAGTTGAGTTTCACTAAAATAATTAAATTTTCAACAAAATAAGTACTTGAATTAGTAACCACATAGTTAAATTTTCGACCTACAAAGATGAATTTTCAACAATGTAGATTAATTTTTAATTAAATAGTTTAATTTTCCACCTATCAAGATGAATTGTTAACCAAGTGGTCGAATTTTTAATCAAAAAAGATTAAAGTTTAATGATCAACAAAACAGTTAAATTCTCAACAAAATAATTAAATTTTCAACCAAATAGTCGAAGTTTTAACAAAATAATAAAATTTTTATCAAAATTGTTTGATTTGCAATAAAAAAAGATTAATTTTCGACGAAAAATATACTAACTGATATTTCAACTTTAAGATATTTAATTTTACATAAAATACAGTTAAATTCAACCAAAAATGACGAATTTTTAACAAAAAAGTTGAATCCTTAACCAAAACAAATTAATTTTTAACCGAAAAGTTGCATTTTTAACATGAAAAAAATTCTAACAAAAGAGACGAATTTTCAAACCAAAATGGCTTCAGAAAACTTGAATATTACACCCGAAAATACGAATTTTCTACCAAAAAGTTCATTTTCTACCAAATGTTTTCTACGAAAATAATAGTATGTCCACAAAGACGAATTTTCTACAAAACAGTTAAATATTGAAACTAAAGACGAATTTTCTACAAATCAGTTAAATTTTCAACCTGAAAATATGAATTTTCGACAGAAAAATTTACTTTAAATCAAAAATGGAATAATTAAATTTGCAGTTGAAAAAACTGATTTTCAACGAATAAAAACTAATTTTCAACACAAAAGTTAAATTTTCAACCAAAAAGATGAATCTTCAACTAATAAAATGAATTTCTTTAAAGTGGTTCAACGTTCAACTAAGTAGTTCTATTTTCAATCAAGAAGATTAATTTTGTACCAGAAAAGACGAATTTACAACAAAATACCTAAATTTTCAACAAAATTGTTGAAATTTGAACTAAAAAAGTTCAATTATTATTATATTTTTGATTTAGAATTGATCTCTTTTGGTTAAAAATTCGACTATTTCGTTGAAAATTTAATTATTTTGTTACAAATTCCACTATTTTCATAAAAAGTCATCTTTGTTGGTTGAAAATTCAAGTACTTGGTTAAAAGTTGAAGTACGTGCTTAAAAATTCATTCTGTTGTTTTAAAATTTAAATATTTTGTTGATACTTATTTTTTTATACTAAAAATTTATCTATTCCGTTATTGGTTGAAAATTTATCGTTTTTGATTCAAATTTCAAAAATAGTTAGATTTTCTTATTGGCTTTATTAATTCAGTTCGCATTTAATTGAAAAAACGAGAAAAAGGGGAAGTCTCTTGAAAACAGGGGAAAAAGGGGCAATTGATTAAAAAAGGGGAAAGATGGCAATAGGGGAAAGAGTGGAAATTCTACATGTAGATGCTATACTTATAAAATAAAATCATCAATTTACATTTTTTCAGGCATTTAAAAAAACTGTTATTCAAATTTATATTTTCTATGTGTGATGTCACATTCTGCCTTAATCCCTCCCCCCTACATCACAAATCGTCACGAAACCTGTTACCCCCCCCCCCATGATTATTGTGTCATCAGCTGAGTAAGAGCCCACCAAGTTGAATTCCATCGCAGACTAATAGCCTTAACGGAAAAAAATGCAAATGAACCGCAAAAATCCGCTTTTTTCAATCGGCGGAAGAACCTGTTACACCCCCTGATCTTGAGGGGCCGCGCCTGATTTGAGAATTATGCCGGACCAACGGTTCTCAGCAGGTTGGACGTGTATAATGATACAACATATATATGTTCATGCAAAAAAAAATTCGTCTGATCGTGAGTGTCTTGTAGGTAACGTTACGTTATCGCGATTCTTCAATGAGTCGAACTGAGAGGGCGAAATTGGGAGGGCAAAGAGTATGAGAGAGCGCGAGAGAATCAAAAGAGAACGAAAGTGAAAGGCACAAATTCCTGCACAGGTATGCCCGGCCCGGAACACGTGCACCACAATTCCCATTCCATGTGTATGGGTATTCGCACGCGTCTTGCAGGTACACGCACTATGCGTATATGCAATTTTATGCACAGATATGTGTGTGCGGAGGAAAAAGGGATCAGCCGGCCAATCTAGATTTATTGTCACTTTTGAATGGAGAAATGAACACTTAGAGTGATTTGATATCTCTGCAGATTCGACACATTGTTACTCTAGTCTGGGCTAATTATTCGATAGTTGCTGATTTGATCGAATAGGGATACGAGTTTATTAACGAAAGTCATTATTAGAATCTAGTACCAGTAAGAGAAATTATCGTAATTATTCAGAAGATAATTAATCGATCTTGCATTACCTATGGACAATTTTGAGTCGATTTTTCAATGAAGTTTCATTTAGTTTATTAACATAGTATACTTTTGCAATTAGTCAATTTAAATAAAGTTTCACGGAAAAAAAGAGTCTGCTAATCTTAGAGAATAGTGACTGAATGTGTTTTTCTCAGGGTGGCCACTGACCGGGAAAACCGTGAAAACCAGCAATTAGCCTGGTATTTTGAGCACCGGGTGAAAGCCGGGAAATAGCTGGGAATTTTGCTTAAAACCGGGAACTTTTACTTTTGTATTAAATATCGTCTCGCTCTTTAAAAAAAATATGTGTTGGAATTGTGCTCTATAGAGTATAGACTCATTGTAAAATGTTAAAAGGTAATATTTTAGTTATAAACAAATTGTAAAAAAATTGGACGCACAAAAAATAGTCTTAGGATAAAACGCGCACTGCAATTTACCAAAATCTTACTGATGGAAATTTAAACCTTCTTGATTATTTATTGATCACCAAGTCACAAAACCAAAAAACTAGTATTATATATATATATATATAAACCATTTCGCTGCATGAGCAATGTGAATAACTGAACTATTAAGATAGTTTGAAAATGTATTTATCATAATTTTTTTAAGTTTGACACCGTTTTCATAATTTTTAGAAACAAAATTGTCATAAATTTAACAAAACGGAATACCTATGCTAAAAAGCATGAAGCTGTCTCGCATAAAAATACAATTTTATATGTTTAATGTCTTATCAGTGAGTGAAGTAATCCACTGGTATTAGTGCTGTGTGCTTTAACCAATTAATCGTTTGACAAATTCCAAACAAATAAAAACGGTTAAAACAGTTAAAGATTAATTGAAAGTTCAGTTAAAACAGCTAAAAGAAAATATTAAATCAAACAATCCGTTAAAAAATAAATCACCTGAAGTTCGGAAATTATCACGTTCGCGATCGTAAAATATTTAATCATATCCGCCTCTTCAGGTGATCAATTCCTTAACCGTTTACTTGTTTTGATCGTTTATTTATTTTAACTGAATTCATTTGATCAATCATTGACCGTTAAAAACCCGTTTTTTGTTTGGTGTTTGTTAGACGATTAACTGGTTGAAGCACACAGCAGTATTTTAAATTTAAACTTTAAAGTACTTTAAAGTACGCACTTTCGCGCTCGTTCAAAAGCAAATACTATTGATTCAAATGAATATTCAATGAAACAATAATTATTTATTTCGACTCAACAGTGATGCTGTGAATTCGATAGTACATTAATTTGAATCAATAGCATCAATATTATTTTTTTCTCAGTGTAAGTTTACTTTAACATTTGAAATTATTTAATTTTGAATATTCGGAATTGAAAATTTTCGATTTGTATCGTATTTCAGTTTAAAATAAAATTGTTGAACTACTACGGCTTCCAACCATTATGATCATCCTCTTTTTGGGTTAAAAATGTCTGTAATAAAAACAAAATAACTTAAAGAATTCAATACTTGTCTAATTCAAAAGTTTTCAATCAGAAATTTTGTTTTTGTTATAGCAGCTTTAAATTCTTTATCTATTCACTTAGATACACAATCTACAGTTTTCTTGATTCTAACATTGTTTTATTTTGACCTCTTCAACTTAATAATTAAATTAATCTTGCAGGATTGAAGTTTACATTTTTAAGACTTGTATTTTGAAATTATTGAATTATATATGTTAAATTTTTCAATATTTCCCAGTCGCGATGGTTTTAAATTTAAAATTGGTTTATTTTAATTCCCTAAAATTTAAAACTTTGCGTAACGTAGAACTTAATATTTCAAGGAGAAAATAAATCTGCTAAATATAGAAAATACTTGCTTAAGAAAAGCTTAATTGTTTATACATAAATCACTTTAACTACCAAAGTAGAAAAATGGATTTTACAAATCATTCATTCAAATTGCAGGGTGCAATCAATTTTTCTTAAGTTATCAACTGTAACAATTTCCCACAAAACTGCAAACTAATGCTCTGGAAACAATCCAATAATAGTGATTTATCCCTCTCCGGAAATCCTGACGATAAATTTATCATTTTTATTTAGTCACGGTTCAATAATCACGTATATTTATGGTTCGAAATTATGTTGCAATGATTTTACTATACCAAGTAACATTAAACATTGATCAACATAGATGTAAAATGTAATCGAATATTTATATATAATTATATGAGTGATAATCAAAAAGTTGACAAT
>CAKNWT010101117.1:401-13141 GCA_932066315.1 Andricus coriarius | reverse complement strand
TATTTGGTTAGAAATTCACCTATTTTGTTTAAAATGGAATATTTTTACTATGAACTTTAGGAATCTGAAACGGTTCAAATTGAATTTAATACAGGACCCACATTAATTTGACCTAAATATACACTTAGTTTTAAGTATAAGAAGATAAAATGGAAATTTTCTTGAATTACTATTTAAATTCATATATTGATGTATTTTAATAAAATTCTCTTAATTGTAAAATAATTTTTTTAATTTACTTGAAATTAACGTTTAAAATAGTAACCAGCAATACATTTACCAATTCATTCAATAGTAGCATTACCAATTCCTTTAGTAGATATAGTTACTAATTCATTTATTCAGTTATTCTTACACATTGAAATAGTTGATTTTTACTAATTACTAGTAAACGAATCGGCACTAATTGAATTAGTAAAAAACTACTACCAATGAGTAGTTTTCTACTAATTCAGATTTAGATAGTATTTTATAGAGAAAAGTTACTAATATAATTTTTACTTTTATTTTTTAATCTAGGTGTAAGTTTATTTTAGTCTGTAATCATATAATGACCTTATTTGAGAATATCAAAGCGAAAGTTCAACATCCGTTACTCGTGTATCGGAAATGCCAGTGTCCGTCACGCAATACCGCAAAATGTGATGAATCCTCATTGTGTCGCGTGCCACGATACAAGAGATGAATTAGTTTCCGCCCTGACATGTCTTTTTGTCTCTACGTGACAAAATAAAAAATAAGTATTATAAGCATGTCAAGTCATCTCGAACACGATATGTAAAATTATATTTAAATTACTCTGAGTTTTGATTATTTTTAAATTTAGCTAGCATCATCATCAAGTAGACATTTCGAATGACTATTTATTTGTTAAAAGTTTTTGAACACTCAAAAAGTTAGATTCTGAGATCTTTTTTGAAGTTTTATAAATATAGGTTTTCTAAGATTCTCAAAGAAATATGACATGATTTTTGAAGATTTCAGATGTGCCGAAAAAGAATCCAGAAAATTTTTAAGAAAATTTGTATATTTAGAGAATTTTACAAAATATTTTATCAATTTTCGGAAATCTTTTTAAGTTTTAAATCATTTTTATTCTCTTAAAAACTTTTGAAATTCCTAAATATCTTTTGAATTTACTCGAATTTTTCCTAAAATCTGGAAAAATCTTTTTTTTTTAATTTCCATTAAATCTTCCAGATTTTTTGCAATATTTTTAGAAATCTTTTCTAAAGTTTTGAATCCTTTCTAAAATTTATTTAAAAAATCATTCTTTGGAAACATTAAACAAATTTTAAAAAGCTTGTTCTTATCGATATTTTCAAAAATCTAAATTAAAAAGAAAAAATCGGAAACTTTACAAGTTTTAAATTATTTTTGAATTTTTTTAAAACTTCAAAATATATGTTGAAGTTACTCATTTTTTTATAATTCTGTAATCTTGCTTAACTGGAAAATTTTGTTTTAAAATCCTCTACACACTTTTTCAAAATTTTAGGAAATCATTTGAAATATTTTTCAATTTTCTCTTAGAAGTAATTTTTCAACAAAAAAATCATTAAAAATTTTCCCAGGAAATGTAGGAAAATTTGTTATTCTCTTGAAAACTTTGATAATTCTTAAAAACATTCTTCTTTTAAAAATTTTCAAAAATCTACATTTTAGAACAACAAATTTTGAAACCTTTATGAGCTTTAAGTTATATTTGAATCTTTTCAAAACTTCTAAACCTTCAAAATATATTTCGAAATTATTCAAACTTTTCCTAACATTGTTCAAAAAATTCTCCATACGCTTGTAAACCATCTAAATATCTTTTAAACTGGCCTAAATATTTTCTAAAACTTTGAAAAATCTTTTAAAATTAACAAAATTTACTTTAAATCTCCAGATTTTTTTGAGACATTTTTAGAAATCTTTCTAAATTTTACTTAAAAATTCATTTTTCAAAATAAAAAATCATTTTAAAATTTCCTAGAAATTGCCAGAAAATTTTGTTCATTCTCTTGTAACCTTTCAAATTTCTTTAAAAAAACTCTTTTTTATCGAAATTTTGAAAATAATATTTAAAAAACTGGAAAGTTTACAAGTTTTTAATTATTTTTGAATCTTTTTAAAACTTCTAAACATATCTTCAAGTTACTCAAAATTTTTTTCAATTTTGTAATCTTTACACAATGAAAAATTTTTACTTTAAAATCCTCTACACCTTTTTTCGAGATTTTAGGAAATCATTTAAAATTTCCCCAGGAATCTCAGAAAATTTTTGTATTCTCTTGAAACCTTTGATAATTCTTTAAAAAATTCCTCAAAATCTTGCAGATGCTTTTTTGACTATTTTGAAAATAGTTTGAAATGTTTTTAAATCTTTTCAAATATTCTCTTAAACTTAATTTTAAAAAATAAGAAAATCATTCTAAATTTTCCGAGGAATCTTAAGAATATTGTTTTCATTTTCTTGAAACCTTTCAAAATTCTTAAAACGCTTATCAATTTTTTGGTCGTGATATTTGAGAATCTATATTTTGTTAACAAATTTTAAAAATATTTTCATGATCTGAATTATTTTTTAATCTTTTTAAATACTTAGAAATATCTCTTAAACTTACTGGAATTAAACAATAAATTTTTAATCTTGCAAAATTGGAAAATTTTGTTTTAAAATCTTCTAAACTCTTTTTTGAAATTGTAAAAAATCGTCTGAAATATTTTGAATTCTTTTTTAATTTTCTCTTTGAATTCATTTTTTAAAACAAAAATTCATTACAAATTTTCCTAGGAATATTATTATTTTTTTTTCTTGTAACCTTTCAAAATTCTTAAAAAACTCTTTTTTATCGAAACTTTGAAAATAATATTTAAAAAACTGGAAACATTACAAGTTTTAAATTATGTATGAATTTTTTTAAAACTTCTAAATATATATTCAAGTTACTCAAATTTTTTTTTAATTTTGTAATCTTTGCACAATTACAAAATTTTGCTTTAAAATCCTCTACACCTTTTCTTCGAGATGTTAAGAAATCATCTAAAATATTTTGAAATCTTTTTTAATTTTCTCTTTAAATTCATTTTTCAACAAAAAAATCATTCAAAATTTTCCCAGAAGTCTCAGCAAAATTTTGCATTCTCTTGAAAGATTGGATAATTCTTAAAAACATTCCTCAAAATCTTCCGGATGCCTTTTTGACTATTTTTTAAAATAGTTTGAAATCTTTTCAAATATTCTCTTAAACTTAATTTTTTTAAACAAAAAAAAACATTTTAAGTTTTCCGAGGAATCTTAAGAATATTGTTTTCATTTTCTTAAAAAATTTCAAAATTCTTAAAGCGCTTATAAATTTTTTGGTCGTAATTTTTAAGAATCTATATTTTGTTAAAAAATTTGAAAAAAAATTATGTTCTGAATTATTTTTTAATCTTTTTAAATACTTCTAACTATCTCTTACACTTTCAAAAAATTTAATCTTGCAAAATTGAAAAATGTGGTTTTAAAATCTTCTAAGCTCTTTTTTGAAATTGTAGAAAATCATCTGAAATGTTTTTTAATTTTCTTTTTAAATTCAGTTAAAATTTTCCTAGAAATATTGAAAATGTCTTTTTCGATTCTCTCGAAACCTTCCGAAATTCTTAAAAATCTTCTTTTTTCGAAATCTTCAAAAACCTACATTTGTTTGAACTTTGTTCTAATCTTCAAAAATTGAAATTAATATTTTAAAATAGAATCAAAATCATTTAACATTTTCCCTGAAATCTTATTGTCAGTGTGAGAAAGTTTACAAATTAGAGTGTGGTAACAAAATTCTAGGAACATTATTAGTTCCAATATTTAAAAAACATTTACAATTAAAATGTTCTCTTTGATCAAGATATTTGATGAAATTCTTTGAAATCGTCGAAAATTCTTTACATGGTCTTCATAAATTATTTGAAATCCCTGGAAATTCTTTAAAATTCCTCCACATCTCTTGAAGTGATCAGTTCCTCGGTATTAAATAATTAATGACAATGAATACGTTTTTCTTATTTAATAAAATTAAGTATTATTCTCTTATCAAAGTAGATAATTTAAAATATGTATTTGCAAGAACAAGGAAATATTTCGCTACCATGACGATCATAAATTAAATGAACAGTTGTAAACAAATTGAAAATTAACAGGGGATTGCATTTTTATATCTTAAATGTATGTAATAAATAAAGAAATTTTCAACCATTCCAAAGCCAATCAATTTTTTCACAACAATGCTTCCGAAATTTTCAAAATATTTGTTAACATCACTTTTTTTAGATGGGAAAAAGAATACAAAAATTTCGTAAAATTTCGCTCAAATCTCTGTTTTTAATTCTAAGTTTATACTGTTTCTATCAAGTTTCTTAAAAAACCATCCTATTTTTCAAAATGTAAAAATTAAAAAAAAAATGTTTAGCAAAGCGAGGCTTAATTTAGTATATAATAGAGTCTTCGAATCCTCGACGTAAGGTATTTTCATCAACATGTTATTTAGATAGATATCGTTAGAACCATTGAGCGACCGGAGGCTTAAGTGCAACCAATACGATAGCACGACTCTAATGTTTAGTGTAATCTATGAGTATGCGAGTAGGATGTACCTCCTTCTCTCGTGTTATCCAACCACTTTTCTTAGTCGACCTCTACACCCATTAGTCGACCCTGCAAAACGAGGGGCGTAAAATTTCACTTTAATGCTGCCGACCTTTTAAAGGAAGGCTCTATCTACATTTTTTATTAAAAATTATTCATAATAGGCAATGTGCGCCTACAAAAAAGGTTTTCTGAACCTATTATATGTTAATTAAGCCATTAAAACCTCCCCTCCCATGCTTTCCCTAATGTACTTCTCCTACATTCCCCTACTTTTCCACCCCTCTTTCACCCTTCACTACCCCTCCCTTCCCCAACTTCTTCCTCCTATACTTCACCCTATCCTCTCTTCACCAGCTTACACTCTCCTTCCCCTCCCCTCCTTCGCCCATCACTACCCCTCCCTTCTCCAACTTCTACCTCCTCTACTTCACCCTGTCCTCTCTTCACCAGCTTACACTTTCATTCTCTACTTCCCTTCCCCAGTCCTCTATTGCCCTACTCTATTTACCCTTATATCGAATGATTTTCCCTAATTCCCCTCCCCTCATTACACCTTACTTCCTCTAGTTCCTCACCCATTATTTCTCTCACTTCCTTTACTCCCACTAATTTCCATTACGCCTCACTAACCCTACTTCTCCACACCTTATTTGCCGTTGCTTCCCCTCACTTCCATCATTTCCCCTCACTTCTCATACTTTCTCTCAAATATTTGTCCCTCACTTACCCTCCTTTCTTTTCTTGGAACAAGTCCTTAACGTATTCCTCACCTACTTTCCCTTTCCTTACTTCCCCAGACAACACCCCCTTCCTCTACTTCTCTACCCGAAATTTCCCCTTTCTTCCCTATTCCCTTATCCTCCTCACTTTAGGTAGTTCCCTTATCAGTACCCCTACTTCCCGACCCCTCACGTCAATTTCCCTCATCTCTCATAACCTCATTTTCTCTCACTTCTTCTCCCATAATTTCCCCTCACCGACCCCCCTTTCCCTCCATGGAAAAATCCCTAACTTACTCCTTATCTACTTTCGCCTCTCCTTACTTCGCCAGACAAAACCCCCCTCCCCTAATGCCCCACCCTAAAGTTCCCCTTTCTCCCATATACCTGCAACCCCTCACTTCTCCTACTACCCCCTCACGTCCGGTTCGCTCATTTCCCATCACTTCCTCTACTTCCCCTCCCTTGATTTCTTCTCACTTCCCCTACTCAACCATCCCTCATTTTCCCTCACTTCCCCTATTTCCCCTCACATCTTCTAATTCTCCTTCCATCATTTCCCTCACTTCCTGTACTCCCCCTTCCCTCATTTTCCTTTAATTCTCCTACTTTTAATTAACATTTCTAACTAAGTTCGGAGATAATTAGACCCTAATTAGCCTCCCTACACAAGTTTTTGAGATATCTAAAAAAATAGTGTCGAAAAAAGGCTGTTTATGACATATCCATGATCTCAGCCCTTTTCGACGCCTATGAAGCGGGGCTAAAGGTCTACTTTTCACTCCCTAGAGAGTAAAAAGTACTTTTCACTCCCTAGGGATTGAAAAGTGACGTCAGAGGTGAACAATGAAAATTATACGTCTATGAGCTCGCATTTTAGTATTATCAGCCCACTCACCGTAAAAACTGTGAGGAAACTTTGGTTGCAGATAATAGAATTTTGCGGTTATTTATGGAAAGTTACCATATATAACTAATCAAATTACCGTCAATTACCGAAAATTATCATAAATTTCCGGAAATTTATGGAAATTTGCAAAAATGAATGTTAGGTAATTTATGGTAAGTTACCATATGTACTTGTAAAATTACCATAAATGACCAAAAATTTCCTTAAATTTCCGGAAATTTAAAAAAATGAATTTTGGGTAATTTGCCATATTTACCGGTGAAATCACTATGAATGACCACACATTTTCATAAATTTCCGGAAATTTTTAAAAATGAATATTGGGTAATTTATGGTAATTTACCATATTTACTGGTAAAATTACCATAAATGAACGAAAATTAAGATAATTTCCGGAAATTTATGGAAAGTTTCAAATATGAATTCTGGGTAATTTATGGTAATTTACCATATTTACTGGTAAAATTACCATTAATGACCGAAAATATGCATAAATTTCCGGAAATTAAAAAAAATTAATTTTGGGTAATTTACCATATTACCGGTAAAATTACCATAAATTACCGAAAATCGGATAAATTTCCCGAAATTCATGGAAATTTTTAAAAATAAATATTGGGTAATTTATGATAATTTTCCATATTTGCCGGTGAAATTACCATAAATGACCGAAAATTTATATAAATTTCTGGAAATTTAAAAAAACCAATATTGGGTAATTTATGACAAGTTACCATATTGACCTGTGAAATTACCATAAATGACCGAAAATTTATAGACATTTTCTAAATTGAATTTTGGGAAGTTTATGGCAAGTTACCATATTGACCTGTGAAATTACCATAAATGACCGAAAATTTATAGACATTTTCTAAATTGAATTTTGGGAAGTTTATGGTAAGTTACCATAAATCACATCTAAAGATACCGTAAATTACCAAAAATTCCCGACAATTTTTTAATTGAATTTTTGGTAATTTGGAATAAATTAACATAAATTTCATGCTTCTTTATTCAAAATCTAATATGGAATAAAATCATGAGTGTATTTCGAGAAATATGTGAAATCATCCATTTGTTATAAAAAATATATATGCACCAAGCAGGAGAGGCACTTTTCCCCCGTAGGTGTATAATATACTAATATCTATAAAAAGTTAAGCCTATCTACACGAATTTTAGTATTGCGGGGTTTTTGGTTTTTGCTCGTCCGTAAATCAGTCAATCTCGCCGAGTGCAGGAAAACGTATGTACATAGATACGTTCTTCATAATGATTCTCACCCAGTTTGGTTCAACTTTACGAGAAAAAAAGCCTATCTGCAATTTTGGATTTTTTTTTCATTAATTTATCTTAAGATGGATGTTCTATCAGAAAGTGACAGAAGATTTCATATTGACGTTTCAATAATAATTGAAAAATTAAGATATTGACGCACCTGATCAATTTTAATTATGCAGATGTAAATAATAATTGTAAATTTTGATCAACTTTTTAGACTGTCGCACAGTGTAGCCAAGAGCACTTTTTGTGGACAAAAGCCTGTCTACAACCCAATTTTCAATGGATTTTGACTTTTTTTAAATTACCATAAGGCTTTCGGGTATATCGAGTCAGTGCGAGAATTTTGATTTGGCTAAACCAACATTTTTTATTTAACAACAAAACAAACAATATTTTTATCCTAACTTTTTAGATGTGCCTTTTTTGTAAGATCTGCGAATTGACTAAAAAAGTGCTTAAGTCAGTGTAATTACTATCTAGCAATAGCTTTCAGTAGGTTTGAGTAAGAAAACAATTTTTTAAAATGTTTTAAACAAATTAATTAACGAAAGCCATTTTTTGTGATTTCCATTGATCAGTTGTTTGGAATTCACAGTTTTTATATAGAATATGAAAGAAATGCATGCCTCATTATGATTATTCGAAAATATCTGCTGCTTGGCAGAATTATTTAAACCATTTTTACAAACAAATACACAGTTTTCGTATATCACAATGAATAGGCTATTTTTTTCAGAATCGAACAAAAATGTATTGCCAATGACTCCTTGCTATCATTATTTTCAAATTAAGAACGACTGGTAATTATTTCAACAATATTTATAAACAAATTCACATTTTCAACATTATTCCACGAATTGGTCCAATTTTTTCGCGGAACCTACTAAAAATGTATCGTTAGTGACTCCTAGCTGTAATTTTGTTCAAATTGATAAAAAGTATTAATTTTTTTAACAATTTTTATAAATAAATGCACATTTTGACCGTTTTTTCAAGAATAGGCTCCATTTTCTTTGCGAAATCAACTGAAAATGTATTTCCAATCACTCTTTGCTATGATACTTTGCCAACGGATAAGAAAAATTAATTATTTAAAGACTTTTTATAAACAAATGTTCATTTTGGTCACTTTTGCAGGAATGGGCTTATTTTTTTCGTGGAGTGAGCTAGGAATGTCTTACCAATGACTCATTTTTGCCTTGTTTGTTCAATTAGCGAGAACTGTTCATAATTTAAAAAATATTTTTGTAGAAATGCACAGTTTGACCATTTTTTCATAAAAAGTGTTAATTTTTTTTGCGGAATCGACAATAAATGTCTTTCCAATTATTCCTTCGTGTCACATTTTTCTAATTAGAACAAGTTGCTGATGCTTTAAACAATATTTATAAACAAATTTACAGTTTGAACTTATTAGGAACCCTGATCATATTTATGGAATAAATTATTAGCATCTTCGGTTGTTCTCAAGATACGATTCCAAATAAAAAACATAATTTGATAATACTATATCCAAAAAACCATGACACCTTTAATTAATACACGTAATGGCCTTGGGTTTTTACCTCACTTCGCAAAAAAAAAATTGCATTGAAAAATGGTGAAACTGTGAATTGTTTATAAATATTGTTTAAACAATCAACACCTTTTCCTAATTAGAAAAATGTGACAAGAAGGAATAATTAGCAAGACATTTATAGTAAGAAAATAAGTAATAATAATAATAAGTAAGTAATAAGTAAAAAATAAGCCTATTCCTGCAAAAGTGTACAAAATGTACATTTGTTTATAAAAATTGTTTAAATAATTAACTTTTCTTACTCGTTGATAAAGTATCATAGCAGTCATTGGAAATACATTTGTAGTTGATTTCGCAAAGAAAATGGAGCCTATTCTTGGAAAAATGGTCAAAATGTGCATTTATTTATGAAAATTGTTTTAAAAATGAATATTTTTTATCAATTTGAACAAAATTACAGCTAGGAGTCACTAACGATACATTTTTAGTAGGTTCCGCAAAAAAATTGGCCCTATTCGTGGAATAATTTAAAAAATGTGAATCTGTTTTTAAATATTGTTTAAATAATTACCAGTTGTTGTTAATTTCAAAAAAATGACAGCAAGAAGTCATTAAAAATACATTTTTGGTCGATTCTGCAAAAAAAATAGAGCCTATTCATTGTGACATACGGAAACTGTGTATTTGTTTACAAAAATTGTTTTAATAATGCTGCCCAGCAGCAATTATTTTAAATAATCATAATTGGGCATACATTTCTCTCATATTTTATATAAAAACTCTGAATTTCAAACAACTAGTCTTTGCAAATCACAAAAACTGTCTTTTGTTCATTAATTTGTTTAAAACAAAATCCATTGAAAATTGGGTTGTAGACAGACTTTTGTCCACAAAAAGTGCTTTTGGCAACACTGTGTGGTGGTGAGAATTCGAATTTTATGAATAGATTGTAAAATTAGGTGTTTTAAACTTTTAAATAATTGTGCAAATTTAAGTAGTAATTATGTATTTTAGAACCAAAATCATTTCACTCATAAAAGTATTGAAAGTTGAAAACTTACAGGATCGATAATTTTTGTTCGCTAATAACTTAAATTGATTGATATACTTTAAATTAAACCATTTCGAATTGTGTGTGTAAACCGCGGTGTTTCTGAATTTCTGAGATTCTTTGAAGTCTATGAATTCCCTGAATTCTATGAACTCCCTGAATTCTATGAATTCCCTGAATTCTCTGAACTCTTTAAAATCCCTTAATTTCATGAATTCCTTGAATCCCCGTAATACTCTGAAATTTCTGAAATTCTCTGAATTCCCTGAATTCTCTAAACTCCCTGAATTCTCTGAACTCCTTAAAATCCTTTAATTTCATGAATTACTTAAATCCCCGTAATACTCTGAAATTTCCGAAGTTCTCTGAATCCCTTGAATTTCATAAATGCTCTGAAAACCCTGAAATTCTCTAAATTTTCTGAATTACTTAAATATTCTGAATTTCTTGAATTCTCGCTGAGTATCTTAAATTACCTTAAAGCTCGGAAATCTCTGAAATTCTCTAAATTCCTTGAATATCCTGAAATCCTTGATTTCTCTGAATTCCCTGAATTATTTGAATATTCTGAATTTCTTAAATTCCCTAGATGCTCTGAAATCCCTTAAATTCTCCGAATTCCGTGAAATATGAATATCCTGAATTCCTTCAATATTCAGAATTCCCTGAATTCCTTGAATTCTCCAAGCTCCTTGAGCTCTCTGAAATTCTTGAATATTCTGAATTCTTAAAATTCTTGAAATTATGTAATTTTTCTCTGAATTTTCGGAATTCCTTGAATTCGCTGAATTCAGAATATTCCTAATTTTCTTAAATCCCTGAATTCGTTCAATTATTCTGAATTCTTCTGAAGTCCTTGAAATGGGGAATTCCACGAATTCAGGAAATTCAAAGGATTCCAACATAATGCAAGGAGTTTAGACGAATTTAAAAGATTCCGAGAATCCAGATGAATTTATATATATTTTTCACATATATCAGGGAATTTGGAGGAATTCAGAAAATTTCAAGGAAGTGGAAAGAATTCAAAAGAATTTGTAGGAGTTTAAAAGGAAATTAAAGAATGAAAAAGAATTCAAAGTAATCTGATTATTTCATTATAAAATAACTTAAACTTAAATCCTTAACGATTAAAAAATACCAAAAAAGCATTAAAAAATGAATATATTTGAGTTAGCTTTTCATTTTCTAAGTCCCTTTCCACATCAATCTATGAAAATATAAAAAAACATTGCATAAGAAATAAAAACCATGTCTCTCAAATTAGTTTTTTTTGAGTGATCGAGCTGTATTTTAAATCAGAATCAAAGTAATCTTCTTTTATATTTGTATTATATTATTAATTGGCAATGCAACGCTTCCCGCGAATATTATTCATTGTAGACATCCTATTATGATTTATTAATAACAGTAATATGTAACGGTAGATCATAAATAAATTTTTAAATTATAAAAACTATTTATTAATCGCGTTAATTAATAATAGTTCTGTAAAATGTAGATAGAGTATTTCTTCGACCTCAAATCGGCCGTCCTTGATGCTGAAAAGGCGCTTCGAAAACCTATCTACGTAGATAGGTTTTTTCATCAGTTTTCTCTCATACTTTAGTCATGAATATCATTCCTATCTACAGTTTTGCATATAAATAATTAAAATGAATAATTTTAGCACTGCTAAATAGAACAGATCCGAATTACCCAAGAACGATGTTTTTTTTTTAAAGAATCATATATTGTAAGGAGCAGATCAGTAAGATGTAAGCACGTTTCCTTGAATATATACGTTCGACTCGAAATGTAGATAGAGCTTTTCTTCAAAAGTACGGTAGAATGGATTTACACCTATTTTCAAATAGTGAAACTGAAATAACCGGATCTTCTTTTCCAAAGCAAAGGTTGTATTTCCCCTTTCTCTGGTTCGTGTCCAGGATCACTTAAGTAATATTCATCGAACCGCATCTGGACATTACCCCAAGCATCCCGAGGCTGATATCCTATGCGTTCGAAGAATTCTTCGTCTTCTTCGAGGATCTCGTGCCTACTCAATGCTTAGGGCTGGTGAGAACTGATAGACTTCACGCGATGGCAATGCACGCTACATGATGTTGATGAAAGTCCCGGGAGGAAACGTCTCTCCTTTCAAATCACGTTTAATATTTCCCTCTAAATTTCAATGATCGGTTAGACTGCGATTGTTGCATTTTATTAGAAAAATAATATGTTATGTAATAGGGTCTAGTTTGGCTGATTATTATTATTATTATTATTATTTTCCACTGGGTGTTTGGTCCACTATTATTGGTCAAACACTGTGACAGTCGTACATTTCCCACTGGGTGTTTGGTCCACTGTTATTGGCCACTATTATTGTACACTATTATTGGCACACTACTATTGGCCCACTATTACTGGTCAAACACTAGGACAATCGTACATTTCCCATTAGATGTTCGGTCGACTATTATTGGCCATTATTAGTGTACACTATTATTGCCGCACTGTTATTGGCCCACTATTATTGGTCAAACACTGCGACAGTCGTACATTTCCCACTGGGTGTTTGGTCCACTGTTATTGGCCCGCTATTATTGGCACACTATTATTGGCCCACTATTATTGGCCCACTATTATTGGCCCACTATTATTGG